>BSSO01002124.1:0-20457 GCA_030267885.1 Mesembryanthemum crystallinum | reverse complement strand
GTGGGCCCTTGTTTTCTATTAAGAGGGCTGTGGGGGGGGCCTTGAAATAATCTTTGCTCACCTGCAGTGATCTGCGCGTGGTGAACACTGTTCACAGGTTTTTCCCTGATGTAACGTGAAAACTGAAAGATTGTGTGGTCTTCGAGGACTTTATGTTTTTCCTTTTTATTTTGTTTTTCTGATTTTTATTTTCTGGCTGTCGGTGGAAAATTAATGAATTTTTAGAGCAGGCAGGAAGTTTTAATTGTGCAAAGAAAGGGTTGGTAAGCCTACATTGACTCCTGGGCCTATAGGGGTACGGAAATAATGCCTGCTGGTGCTTGAGGAAAAAAAAAAAAAAAAAAAAAACTTTGCTTTTCGAAATTTTACTGTGTCACTTAAGAATCAAGTTACACTAAGTTCAAAACTTCAAATTAGACTCTGTTGTTTTCGTTTGAACGGGATGAATCAATAGCGAGATAAAAAGTAGATTACAAAATTGATTTGAACTGAATGCACTATAGGAATAACTATGGACCATTTGCTTTCAGGTCCTACTACAATGTTTATTTTCTTTGGCATAACTATGTCTTCCATTCCAGGGTCATGCATTTTGCTTGTGTATTAGTACTAGTTACTAGTACATTTGTATGGTCATTGAGGTCTTTATAAATTTCTAACAGCAATCCTTGCTTCTTGGTCGAACAACCAGTATGATGTATACGGGAACTTGTTCGGACTGCTAGCTGCACACCCTGTCACACCGTTGGTGTCGCTGCATCACTTGGATGTGGTTGAGCCGATTTTCCCCAATGTGACTCAAGTACAGGCCGTACAACGGCTTACAGTCCCAATGAAGCTGGATTCAGCTGGTTTAATGCAGCAGTCTGTATGCTATGAGAGGAAAAAGAAATGGACCATCTCAGTATCTTGGGGTTTTGCGGTTCAAATTGTGCGGGGGATTTTATCTCCCCGTGAGATGGAGATGCCCACCAGGACGTTCTTGAATTGGTACAGGCGAGCAGACTACACGGCTTACGCATTCAACACTCGCCCGGTGGCTCGAAACCCGTGTCAGAAGCCATATGTTTATTACATGTCAAAAGCTAGATTAGACGACGATGCAAACAAGACAGTGAGCGAGTACGTGCTGCATCCTGTGCCACACCCGCTCTGCCGGTGGAAGATGATTGAGCCTTCAACAATAATTGATAGAATAGTAGTTCACAAGAAACCAGATCCACTATTATGGACGAGGGTAAGTCCCCATTGCCATTGCATTTTCAGATCATTCTACTCCTTATTGCCATTTAACTTGCTTGAAGTTCAAATCACCCCTTAATTACCTTTTCAAGTACATATTATTGCACAACTTGATAATTTTGTGTGCTTCTACTTTCTGTATGTTTTGAGCTTTAAAAGCATCATTAGATAGAACCTAGAAACTTGTCTAGCCTCTGTTTTGCACAAAACTAGTGATACTAGACAGTAGTCATGTGCCATATTTGGAAGTAACAAAATTTCATTAAGTCATTGCACTTTGACCAAAGGAACGGCCTGAGTTGCTATATAGTCGGTTTATTAAGCGCAGAATATGTTAATCCTGTCAAATACTATGTTACTCAAATTCTATATATTATGCTGAAAGTGCATAGTTCAAGATTCTTTATCATCTGCAATGTGATCTATGTGATGCTGCAATCTCATTAATGTCATTAGCAAACATAAACTATGTTATAACTGGCATAAGGAGTGGTTGCTTCATTACTAGTTCATCCCAACTGGTGAGGGGGGACTACATAGGCCAACGCCCCAACATAAATGTCACTCATCTTTGCAAAAATACTCCTATTTTAATTAATTGTCATCAACTTCGCTATGACGACATTATCCTTTTGAAGGGTTTTTTCCTTAGAAATGGCATCTCTTAATGGTGGTCATTCTAAGTGCTATTAGTGTGCGTTTATTTCTACTGAAATAATTTGAACTGAATTGTATTGAATGAATAGTAACACTGTATGCGAGAGAAAAAATTAAGTTCTCTAACTGAATATAGAGCTATACGAACACATCCTAAGTCAAATACCTGTATTCTGAAAGTGAATGTTTGAAAAAGCTTTATGATTTTCCATTGTTGTCAAAGGAATGGTTGGCAATTGCAATGTGGATTAGTTAGTTAATGATGGTGCTTTTAAGCAGAAAGGCACATGAAAGCAAAATCATGACCATTATATGTACTATTAATTAAACGTGATTAAGACGTATCTTATTCAATTATTGGTTGCTGACATTTTCTTTGCTCTGCTTGTGAACAGTCACCAAGGAGGAATTGCTGCAGAATAAAGAAGACAAGCAAGAAAGGAACGATGGAGATAGATGTAGGTGTATGTAGGGAAGGTGAGGTCATTGAAGTATAATATACTGGTTCCAAAAAACAGAAAAACAAAAAAAAAATAGCTCCTCTTGTGTTTTTTTTTTTTGTTTTTTATTCTAATGTTTTGCGTTCAATTTTTAGTGTATTTGTTTCATTTGTAGCTCTATTTTTCACAAGANTTCACAAGAAAAAATGGAAAAAAAAAAAAAAAAAAAAAGTTCCGCCATCGCATCCTCGGATTCTGCTGGTTGGGTTGTTAGCCACCATGATTAGAAACAAGGGTATATTGGGAGTATTTTGTAGAGAAGCAGTAGATCATGTGATTTATTAAATGAAAATCCCTTTTAATCAAGATTCTTGCAGTTTGTTTTTTTTTTTTTTTCCATTTTTAAATTTATAAATAGATCTTGTACTAGTACTAGCTTGTATTATTATACTACTAGGAGTATCTTTTGTGTTGAGTATAAAGTACAACGTTAAATACTTGTAAATTACTAGTATTAGTTGCTGCCACAATCAATCAATTTGCACCTGACACCCCTACGTGCGTCTCGCTGATCTTAATCGAATAATAATCGCTTTCTTTTTTTAGGTTTAATTATTTGAAGAACAATTACATTCACATTGCAGGATTATATAAAGGATTAACATTCAAATTTTGGCACAGATTTGATTCTTATATGTACTAAACTAAATTCTCTAAATCAATAATGTTTCCTCAAATTAGCTTACACCTGAATCAAAAGTATTGTTCTTGAGAGGTATAAACAGGAGTATATATACATTGTGATTGTGAGAGAGAGAAGAGCATGTTTGGGATGGTTGTTAATTGTTGGTACGGATTTTGAGAAAATGTCAACTTTTTAAATAAGTTTTTTTTACTTTTTATTCTTATACTCTATCCGTTTTACTAAAATCTTGACGCTCACTTTGCACAGTTTTCAAAATGACACTTTGACCATGAATAATTGTATTTATATAAATTTGAAAAATTATAAAAAATTTATATTTTGAAAATACTAAGTATTTAAAATAAATCTAATAATATTTTTATGGCTCAAACTTTGACTTTGCAAAATCAAATTGTAAAGATTTTAGTGAAACGGGGGGAGTAGTTGTCTATTTACATATCAAAATTGACAAAAAATAAAAAATAAAAAATGACAAGAACCGCAAAAAACGAATTTGAAAAATTGATTTTTTAGTTTAAAAAACTAAAAGCTTTAAGCACCCAAACAGGATCTAATCTTTTCACCCCAATTTCTACACATGATCCAAATACAAGTGTGATCTAGATATTTCTTCAAGGTTAATTGATATTTCTAAACAAAATTGATATTAGAGATCTAATTTAGGAAAGGAAAGATGTAGAGACATAAATGATGATGCCAAATACCAACCACGCACCATTGTTGGTCTGCCCTTTATAATGACCTTTTTTTTTGTTCATGCAATATAATGTCCAACTCCTTGCAACTTCTTTCACCATCAAGCCCTCTTTCTATTCCACGTTCTTCTTTCTTTCTGTTTTTTTCTTTTTTCTTTTTTTTTTTTTTTTATCAAAAGTGGCATTCGATTGTGAAATGACATCAAAAGAATTTGTATTTTATGAAAAAATTGATTCTGTCAAGCTTTATGTAGTAGTATTAACAACTTATAATCATCCTTATAAATCATATAGAGTATCCCCCTATTTCAAACCATAAATTGACTATTAGGCTTAAGATCACACATGACTATTACCGACCAAAAGGTAGTGAAAATTTACAAGACTTGCACATGGCCTGGTTCACCAACTTGTTTATATCAACGTAACAATCATACTGAGATTTTTAGTCTTCTTTATGTTTTGAATAGTAAACATGACCATGCATAACCCTAACGTGACTATTTTAATTTATAAACCTTACTCGATAGTCAGCGTGTTTTCCAGTAGTGACATGACCATAAAGTTTTTTTAATTAGTGAGAAATATTGCAACAAAAATATAATATAAGGATATGGTTCATTTTATTTCAATTGAAAGACATTTAACTAGACTGAATTGGAAGTAATATATGAGATAAGAAATAAATTACATATTGAACTAAATGTTCTTTAAATACATAATGATAACGATGGAAATGAAAAACCCAATCATCCTACTGGAAACAGGGAACCCTCTTTTATTTCCGGTTGGAATATGTTGGTGTAAGGTACACATCCAACATTTATATGGAGTAAATTTCATATCCTTTACTTCCTCTGTTTTTTTTATAAATGTCATTTTCGCTTTTCGAGGTTGAAATTTGACCATAAATATCTAACAAAATATATAATCAAAAATTATAAAAGATCTAATTATGAAAGTACTTTTCAATACGATCCATTAAATATTTTTCTATGTTGTAAATCAAAATAGTATTTTCATAAATAAATGGTTACATTTAGGACACAAAAATCTAAAATGACATTTAATAAAAAAAAATATAGAAGGAGAAGCAGAGGGAAGAAAAATTGATTGGTTGAAGGTATATGACATTGTATGAGTCTCAATCACTCGATAAGGTGGACCAAAGAGAGGCAGGTTATGCCACTTAGGGAATTGGTAGTTGTCGGAAACTACTACATCAACCCCCAACTAATAATAATACACCAAAAAAGCTCTTTGTCATTTATCTACAGGACTCTTGTGTCTCCTTATACTCCATACACTCCATACACTCCATACACTACTATTTCGTTTCACTTCCCTTTTTAATGGAGTAATATAATGGTAGCATGATATATAGTTTTTTTGGTTTAACCACATGTTCATCCTCACCCTTCAGATCTAGTCATGTTCGCACCGGATCAGTCTACGAATGGGTAAATTGCTCCCAACAAATGGGATGAGAGTGTCAAACCACTCATACCAACAATTATCTTAGGTTGTACATTTATACATTCTTTTTCCTTTTTTACCTCAATATCTATTTATCTCTCATTTGATCTCTACAATAATTTAGCTACACAGTGTTGTGTACAATTGGCATCTTGTATATATAAAATGAAAATGACTTGTGTGCATGAATTATTGGTTATTGTAATGGAGTTTAACTGTTGTGTTATATAAGGTATATAGACCAATAATCTTATAAAAGAACATATAGTTAGATAGGAGTGTAATAAGCAGAGACGATGAACTTAGCTTGTGTATAGTACTAGATCATGTTGAGCTTTGAATTTTTAAGCTCAAACATGTTTCTTTTGGCATATCCTAAATGTTGAGTTTTTTTTGGGTAACTACATTAAGTTTAAAAACATTGTTCACACGCACACACCCAAACAAGGTATAGATAGTCCAACAGGGAAGAAGGGGAAGGTTAATACATACATAGTTTGCACTTCCAACTTCCAAACAATTTGTAGCAAAATTTCTCGCATCTTAAAAATTCATTAATGGATATACAACGAGTGGATTAAAGTTTTACTATAGCAAGAAAATCATAACTAGTTGAAATGGGGAAAAAATATTAGGAGTATACATATTGTGTTCTAAAAAAAATATGTCAATTGTCAAAGTTGTGACTATCTTTCAATTTCCAAATTAAATTTAAAGCCATCACCGCCAGGAGATGGTATGACCGAGTTCAGGGCAGCTACCAATGCTCTTACCAAACATTGACTATTTTTATCAAGTTAATTTTAACCGCTTTTTTAAATACACATAATTAGCTTTTTTACCAACAACTGAGGAGAAGTTTATGAGCATAACTACTGAGTCTTAGTTTCTAGATTAAAGGTCAAATATGAGATTATACAGTCAGTTAAAAAAAAAAAAAAAAGTTGCCAAAAAAAGAAAAAACAAAAGAGCAGTCAAAGATAAATAGAGGGAGTTATATTGATTTGATTCTCAATGTTCGTTAATTTATTTCTGATAACAGTCTAACATTCATCTTATCAAGTTGACCATGATGATCGGATACCGAGTAAAGCTACATCCGTAATCATTACGGATATAATTTATCCGTAATAATAGGTCCTCTAGATATTTGTTATCTCGTTTGATGATTAAATATCCATATTATAACGATTATGAATATGTCATGTTTGGTAAATATCTTTTTAAATAAGACAAATTAGAGGATTGATCACATTAATCCGCTAATTATATTGTTTGGTAAACAATGGATTGATTCAGCTGATTCAAATAAATCTGCTACTTTGTAAAAAACTAGCTTTTTCACATTAGAAGATTGGAATTATATAGCAAATGACATTTTTTTTTTTTTTTTTTACAAATCAGCTAATTTAACCAAACACATCTATAGAAATCAGCTGATCCAATTTGCTGGTCAAATCTGCTAATATAATCCACAAGGCCGGATGATACATAAATACATAATACTCCTTCCGTCCCCCTTGTATTTTCAACACTTCCTTTTGCACAAATGATAAGGCAGAAGTTGAAAAGTCGAATTTGTCCATAACTTGCAAGTGGGGAGAGTTTAGTTGTTTTATTTATTTAAGAGTAATAGGATCAATTTGTTTATAAAGTATATCTAAATAAGGAAGTGTTGAAGTTATAAGAAGACAGATCAAAATAGAACCCGCTAATGTTACAGGGGGACGGAGGGAGTATTGTAGTGTTAATGCTGTAGTACACTAGTACTCCATACAACATAATTTGCGGTAACGGCCCCAGAGGCCCAAGACCTTGGTGCCCTTTCCCTTGGGAATTAATAAAGGCGGTGGTGGTGGTGGTGATGGGGGGTGTACTAAATATCAAAATATCAAGTAGGACACCACAAATACAATTGCGAGGATGCAACGTGTGGCTACTGTGCAGTGGGAGATACCGGGTGACCAATCATGGACCGACATCAACGTAAACATCACCTTTTACCTAATCCCTCCTCTTATTTATACACTACTTTCCACCTTTATTAATAGAATAGAAAAATAATCCCTCCTAATCATTTATTCTATGAGTACATTTTTGCCTTTTTTCTTTTTTTTCTTTTTTCTTTTTGGGGACATGGGCCTACCGGGCCCGATCCAGGGCCAGAGCCGGGCCTCTTTAAATGTCGTGGACTGGTTGGAATTAGGTGTGACACCGACCCCTCACGGACTCCTCTGCCCCTTCCCTCCATCCTCACAACAGAGCCGACACTTTTTTTTTAATCCTATTGAATGTCAGCGGTAACATCTTCATCTCTTTTTATTAGTACTCATTATTATGATTTCTATTTTTTATATTAAGATTTGGATTACACTATTCATCAGTCATTATTGTTATCCGAGTAAGTCTTGTACGAAATTGGTTAGTCGTATATTCGGATGGTCACAATCTTAAATGTAACTCTTACACTTTATATAGGTGACTTTCTGGGTTTATCTCTCACAGTTTAGAGAGTGACGTATTCATATTAGATGAATGACACTATTTAATGGTCCATATAGTGGAACAAGTTGATGCAAGATTTTGTATATTTAGAAGAAAAAAAAAAAAAAAAAAAAACCTTGATGGTAACTAGGAGATTTGTCACATCTTCAACCTGCTTCACTTTTTGGTACCATGGCCCATGAGAAGTGAGGACTTAAGCTCTATTTAGCATTTGTTACCACTTTGATCCATATGTACCCCCTTATCCCTTCTCTGACTTTAACCCCTAGATAAGGTTTTGGCTCAGGTGCATTTGGAAGCCACTCATTCATTTTTCTTTTTAATAAAAATATATAGGGTGTTTTTACCCATTTATTGGATGCTTTTGGAATTTTATTTTTTATTTTTTTTAAAAAGAAAGGTGCTCCAAGATGTACACTGATTTAAAAATGGGCCTAAAATTCCTTACAAGCAATATGGACAAATAAATACATATATATTTTTTCATGGGTAAGAGCTCCCATATATATACTTCTAAATGTGTCATATAAAAATTGCACCTTTTGTGTTTATTTAGGCCATGTAATTAGGAGGGAATATCATACGGAAGCCTTTATTGTCGTCTTTGTTGAGCTTGACCAAATTCAATTTGGGAATAACTACGAATCGATCACCCTTAGAATGAAGCGCTTCTAATCCCTATACCTCTTTACCTTATTTTGGGGGGGGGGGGGTGGGGGGAAGCTTACATGTCACAGGAACTTATGCTTTTTATGGGTCCACTTAGGTTACCAAGCACGCCAGTGGAGAGAAACTCAACCACCTACTAAAAGGGTCAAAAAACGTGGATTATAAATGGACAAAATGGGGTCTCGGAACCCAAAAGTTGGAAGCATGCCATTTTCCACAATATCTCACGTGCAGTCCCGTAGGGATGTGAGAGGAATCCACGGTAAAAAACGGGACCCCTAAGACCCTCGTAAGTCCCGTACTGATCACTCATCCACGAGACCTTGAACGTTGAAAACGTGGGTGAAAAAGGAGTAAGGCCGCTCTGAGTGCCCTCTCAAGCGACGAGGGGGGCTCTTAATTCCCCCTAAGTCACCACACACGCCTGTGGTGTGAAACTCAATCGGCGTCCGAAAAGGTCCAAAACCGTGGACTATAAGTGGGCAAACACGGTCCCATAACCTCAAAAATGGAAGTGTGCTATTTTTTCACTATATTTCATGGGCACTCCCAGAGGGACGTGGGAGGAGTCCATGTCTGGAAATCGGGCCCCTAAGACCCCTCGGAGGTCTTGTACTGGTCACTCATCCACGAGACCCTGACTGCTGAAAACGTGGGTGCAAAAGGAGTTACACCGCTCAGAATGCCCCCTGAGCCACGAGGGGGCATCTTGGGTGACCTAAGTTACCATGCACGCTGGTGGTACAAAACTCCTTTTGCACCCACGTTTCGGCATTCGGAATCTCGCGGATGGGGGTGACTAACGGGCCTCTGAGAGGTCTTAAGGACCCAATTTCTGACCCTAAACTCCTCTTATTGAGGGTTCCCAAAAATGTAATAGTTACAAAACATTTCAATACTCCTACTTTTCAAGGAATTAATAACAAAAGAAACAAAATACCACATCTATACAAAATAAAACACACAGTATATATTTAATAAGCTACCATAGAACTGTCCATTGTAGCGTATGATTGAAGATACCATGGAATTACATACACACAATAAAAGCTAGATGACCTATCCACATCTCGAATTGCTCGACAGAAGAATCCACTACCATATATATGCATGATACACCTTCACTTATAGACTTACAGTATCGGTCATAATTGCTGTAAAAAATGTATATGTGCTCGAGATTTTTTAATTTTTTTGAGTGTTAATTTTATGTCGGCTTTAAAATTTATTAAAAAACAAAATGAAAAGTAAGATATTGTTTTAGAGTGCCATACAAGAAATTCGTCAAATCATGTAGATTAATTTGGATTATATGTATTCGTGTTAGATTGTGTTTCTCTTATAAATTCATGTCGTATTTGGGTTGTAGTATTATCATGGTGTCAAGGAATTGCCAACTTCGACTTCTCTTTTACTACAATACTGTATTATCATGGTGTCAAGGAATTGCCAACTTCGACTTCTCTTTCACTGCAATACATTTTAACTACGAGCAGTGTAGTAGAATTGGAATTTTACTTGGTCCTTTCTACATCGAATAAATGACAGTCATTTTCTGACAATATACCGTTTGTTATATGAATGAAGATTTGTGGCCTAAAGTAAATTTGAAACAGATTGCCAGTAAATGTGGGTTTGTGATAGAATTTTTATGTGGTTACCATCCCTTATCTCAGATCAGAAACTCACCTGTAGGGGAAAAGAAAAAGGAAAATTGATACAGAAACTGACAAGGTAAAGGAAGATGGGATAGTAAAAATAAAAAAAAGGTGTTGAGTGTCAGAAAAATTTAATAGATTTCACAGGTTTCGACGTCATCGTATTAAGGGTTTTTGTTCAAGTAACGTTGTTGTTTCTTGGCTTTGCTTTCACTACACCGATCTCATTGGCCAGTGCTGGCCTCATTCCCCTTTCATCAGATCTACTTGCATTCCAATGGTGTCCTGAATTGGTAAATTTAGAGCTATCACGGTACCACCACCTAGGAAGGAACAATGCATATAAGAGTATTTATACTGAGATGTAAAGTTACGGTGTGTTCATTTTAACTGAAATTAGTTGAACTGAACTGAACTGGTTGAACTCAATATTTTGAACTGAGTTGAATAAATTGGTACAAGATGAGTATAAAGTTAGAGAGATATTCAATATAAAAAAAACAAGAGAGTATTATGTAAAAGAAAAAGTAAGTTATGGTCACCCTTAGTGTTAAATATATGCTTTTCCTGTCTCTATTTACGAAAAATGGTGCATTCGTCTAAAATAATAGAGAAGAGAAATGAAAACAATTACTATTCATGATTCATTAAAGTTTGCTGCTTAATTATAATTTCTCCTTCCTCTAATGTAGGGTGACAACACTTTGTACTAATTTCAAAGGATTTGAACTTGTTACACTACTTTACACTTAAGGGCTCGTTTACTTGGGTGTATTGATGCATCACTTTGTTGAATGAATGCAAATGTGGAAAAGAAAGGAGAAAGTATAAATTATTATATGGGTCAATATACTATAATTTTGCTAGTTTAATCAACTACGTGAGTCAATGTAATTATAACTGCGTTAGTTTAATCAAGGTAAATATCATTGAATGACTGAAAATAGTCTACAACTGCACAAATCTTACCTTTTCACTCCTCTCATATTGCAAATTGGATCTTATCAAACTGGTCATTATGTTAAGTCTTGATAGTGTGACATTGACATGGCTACAACTGTACACATCAATACATTAAACCCTGATTGTTCGAGCGCTAAAACCCGCTCACCTAAATTATTAATGAGCTAGTACACTGATTGGAAAGTGGTAGACTTATAACATTAACTAAATCTGGAAAGAACAATAACATTGTCAATGTAACATCCTTAAGCAAATTGATGGGCTTGGATAAGGCCTCTAAAGAAAGCGAGCAACACCACATACAAATCAAGTAAATGTCTATTCTAAAATTAATTGACAATACGAGATTGATTAGATCACTCAACTTATATGGTAATATCTCCCTCGAATCTTTTAATATGGAACACTTATCCACACTTTAACACGATGAACTCTTTTCTATACCCACATGTTTTGATATGGTGAACATCCCTTTTCTCAATTATACAAGTGTCACCAACATCCAAATTACTACTCCATCCGTTTTCAATTGAAGTTTACGCTTTGTAATCCGCAATGTGAGTTGCGAATTACAAAACGTAGACTTCATTCGAGAACGGAGGGAGTAATGAAATTCAAAGGAGTAAGAGCACATTGAAGAGTCGTTTGATGAACCCGGTTAGTGTTATTGGGCCAAGTTTGAAGGCCTGCCAAGGGTTATTGGGCAAAGTGTTACCAGCCCCGAGTGTCATTTACGAAGTTTTATAGTAGTTATGGAAGTATGAATGTCATGGCCCAAGATGCGTTGGTGTTTCAGTCCNTAATCATGGACTTTTTCAAGCCCGCCACATTGTCATTTTAGGCTTCGGTTTGGGTTATTTTTAGCCCGACACTTTTGGGCTTTTTTCTTTCCTTTAGATTGACATATTCATGAACTGTGTTCAAAAGTGATTTGTTTCTTGTCTACATTTATAAGATGGGCCGTTTAACTTCTTTCCCATGTCACTCTTATGGCAATGCTTGGGCGAGCTGTAGCTATTACTTTAAGAATTGTTTGGTTGTTGAGAGAAAAAAAGAACAATCTGTAAGTTTTAAACTGTAGCTTTTACTCAAAAGCTAGCAGCCAAATGAAAGCTAATATAGATAGTTTGCAAACGTAGCCTATGTCTAGTAGGTGATCATTGCTATTATTTAAGTACAACGCGATATATTCAGTTATTAGCTTTCCTTTTACAATCGATAACTAATCTTATTCTACTTGGCTTGAACTACTTACCACTTAAGCCACGTGTTATTGATAGTCTTATTACTCATATATCAGTTATTTCCCTAAAGCATTGATGACTCCTAGGTAGGGTGTATGATTTTTTATTTTTATTTTCTAATTTTTTTGTAAATGTCAAGAAACGGGACCAAAGGCCATAACATCAAGGGTTGGAGGGAAAGGTTCACAAGCCCACAGTATACTATATCAATGTACCATCCTCAATCCTACTATTGAGGGAAATTACACTTAAACCCCAATCTTAAGATTGGAGGTATAGATTCTCAGCTCTACCATTTAAGCTCTCATATTTCGCTCGTAGGTAGGGTGTACATGTGTGTACCTCAATTATTATTACTATTTTTTTCGGGTTCTTTCTAATTTAATGTGTAAAGAAGAAAACATAGCTGAATATATATAGATTTATTTCGTAGTCAATCAAAGTTTATCGGTGAAATGTCAATGAGGTCTTAGCCTAGTGGTTAAGACTGAGTCTCTAGGTACATTAAGTCCCAAGTTCGACTCTCTCCTCCCTTATTATATGTAAAATTATTGTACTAGCCTTGTGCTCCCCTTGTACCAAAAAAATAGTTTATTGGTGAAATAGGCAATCAAAGTTTATTACAAGTAGTAAGCTACTATTAGAAGCAAAAGATTTTTGAACTCGATATGAATCCCTTTTTTTTAATTTTCTTTCTGAGCAAATTTTAAAGTTTTTCTCTGATTTTTATAGGTTGAATCCCAAATGGTTCCCAGGTCAATCTCTAAGTATCCATAATTGCTCAGCGCTAATTATAAACTTATCATGGGTTCTTGTCCTTTGATGTATGCCTTCTACCTACTTATAGTATGATATATTCTCATGCTGCTACGCAATTTTTATGCAAATTACTATTCTGTCTACTATTATTTGTCATTTTTTTTTGCTTTTCGTGTTCAACTTTAATTACTATGAAAACAATTTCCTTAATTCATAGATATTATAAAAATATGGTTTTGCATTTTGTATTGATAATAATTTACATAAACAAAGAGACACCTCGCTCTACCCGCGTTCTGCAAATATGGCATGAACGAATTAATAACACTTCTTATTATTGTACCTAAAAAAAGACTTCTTGTATGGTTCACAAGTAGTATCAATTTAGTGTTTGAACATATGAATTGAAAGTATGTAATGAGACATTTCAGATAGAATAATAAATATGAATCATTTCGAATAAACTTGAGCTTAATTAAATAATTGTACTATTTGAAATTTTGAGTTGAATTGAATTTGGAAAATTAAAATGAACTTGAATAATGAAAACTGACTGTTGATGATAAAAACATGACCTAATATAAGTATGTATGATATCTCACCTCTCAATTTTCAAAGCAAGTTGGAAAAGTAGTAAATGAAGCCAAACATACAAATGGAGAGGAAGAGTATATGTAGCATCATTAATAGTCACCCAAAATTGACAAATCAAAAGGATTATTGTAGTTTAATTTGTAGAGCTGTTACATTCCCCATACTAGAAGAAATTCATCAACAAAGACAAACAAATGCATGGACCGCAACACAATAATAATATAGAAAAGTTAGTATCTTATTATATGATCATGAAATTTCATCATTTGTCTTAATCTCTCAACCCTAACATCCAATCATATTGCACAATGCCACAATGCCCCTCTTAATGCAACCATATCTACACCAATGTAGATAAGACCTCTTTAAATCTTTGAATTATATACCATCAACCTAATAAACATGAGCCACAAATGACTCAATCAAGATACAATTTATTGGCCCCCCCAAAAGTTTCTCATTTTTCTTTCCTTCATTTTTTTTTATTTTATTTTATTTATTTATTTATTTATTTATTTTTTTTTTTTTTTTTTTGTGGGGGTTGTGGTGGGTATTGGGGGAGGGAGATTGATTACAAGAAGATGAATGTGAAGGGGGAACACAAAATATCTTCAGTATAGAATCTTTCCAAAAGAGGTAAGACAGACCAAGTTTTCCTGTATAAATGTTCTTGCATCAATTCACTACACTACCATAGTTCATATATATATATATATATCCATCCTAATTATACCCACCATACACTTTTTCATAAGAAAATGTGCAAAATAAAGAGGGAAGAAAAATAATAGAAGTACAAGGTATAGCTAGCTAGGAGGAACCAAGTATATATAGCAATAGCTATTATAACTTTAATGTTGTACTTTACATTTTTTTTTTTGGTCCTTTTAATCTCGGTTCAATTTTGAAAATATTGTATCAAACAATAATAGTAATCTGACACAGACAAAATATAGGATGCCCTAACTCCGTTCAAAATTTCTCCAAAACCATGAAAAATGACCGAGTTTAACATCTTTAACATGCATCCATATTCCATAATATATAATTACCTCCCCCAATTTTAGGCTATATAAGTATCAATCATGGAGTATACTATATTCCCCAACCTAGCTTAACTAGTACCTAACCTACCTATAAGAATAAATTTAAGCCTCAAATATTCATACCCATATTATGATCAATCATCTTCAATCTTGATGATCACTCATTGTATTATCATAACCATCATCGAACCATGCATCATCGATCGATCAATCGATCGATCAAGCAAAATCATGGAGTAATTGTGCACCCATCAAGTTCCTGTAAGGCAAGTTTTGGCCTTGATCCCCATCCAAGAGTGAGTACTGAACTGGTTGGCAGTCATCAATGTTGTCTCTAGCATAGAAGAGAGGAGTCTGAGCAGCTGGAGAAAATGCTAAGCTCACCCCATTGTCACCATGCTGTTGCAACCCTAGTGTCAATGACACATTGCCTGAGCCACCACCACCAGCACCAAAGCCTTGATGGGCATTATTGTCATTATGATCTTGACCACCACCATAGCCTGCATGGTGGTGGTTGTAGGCTGAGGAAGAAGAGAAATCCAAGCCTTCGACCGAGCCAAAAGCCTCGACCCTCCCAAATTGGCTTTGTTGTAAGCTACTATTATGAGGGTGACTCTTGCTTGTTGGGGTGGTGACTAAATTCATCCTGTTTTGAGCATCGTCGTTCTTATCCAATGTGGTTGTGTTGGTGGTGTTGACAATGGATGAGAGGCACTCAGGATCGATCCTAATGAGTTGATCAGGGGTTGGTTTTTGATCATGTGGTGGTTGATTATGAGTTAGCCCTTGCCCGGCTTCATTAGGTTGGTGGTGGTGATGATTAGCAACGACATCCGAGGAAGATCCTATGTTGTTGTTGTTGTTGTTGTCGTCTTGATGATCCTGAACTTCTTTGGTCTCCTCTAGGTACATTTGTTCCACCATAGGTTTCCATAGTCTCACTCTTGCATTAATAAACCAGTTAGACACCTAACAAAGGTTTAAATACATTGTTAAACATTATTATCCTTGATAATACTAATAAGTTAGAAGCAAAGATCATCAATATCATCATGACAAAGCAATGCATGTCTCATATGAAGTATTTAATTACTAACAATCTTAAGAAAATACACAAACTTATATGGATAATCTAATTAATTTCATTGTGGATTAGTTTAAAAGGATTTATTTGAGTTGAAATGGGTTACCTGGCTTCTTGTAAGACCAGTTTGGCGAGCTAAGATGTGCTTATCTACATCACTTGGGTACCTGCAAAGGGGAAGATTGATCATAATATACATACGAGAGAAACAAACCGTAACTTAAGTGCTCTATATAAGTTTAAAAGCCTTAGAATTGATACCATACGAATAATACTTTAAATTTTTAAAAAGAAGATAGAAGATATTGATTCTTTGAAAGGGATATTATTGGAAGAGATAGGGGACCTTACAAGAATGAGAAGTGATTGGGAAAATTTGATAGATATGCAAACATGACAAAAAGCCAATCGAATGGCGAAGGGCGGCCTGTTGGAATCTTACTAAAGGAAACATGATATGAAGCAGAAACTAACAAAAACATGTGGTGGTTTCTTACAAGCAAAAATGATTGAGACTCCCTCAACTCAAGGCCAATAAGCTTAACTTATGTATGTACACTACTTACTAGCTTAGTTAAAGTGTAGTGTACTGACATATTTCATGTTTTCATTGCTATTTTGAAGTAAACTTTGATACATACTGATCCACGCACCTTCATCATATACCAAGTTATCGACTTTCACCAAAGCTACCATACCCCAAATAAGTGGCCCTAGGTCACGCTAGGGCCACAGATGGACAGACAAACAAATGAACAAACAGATAAATAATTAACCAAAGGGTGAAGGAGCTAGACATACGGATGGAGGAAATGCTCGAAGAGCCAAGCACGAAGGACAGACACAGAACGCTCAGGCAAGCCGCGTTGAGGCCTCCAAGGGTGGCTTTCCATCATGGTCATTTGTTGAAAGGCTCTTTGTTGCCTAAGGGTCTGATCCAACAACCTAAGCCTAGGGGTCTCACCCCTTGTAGTCCCTGGCACGGCCGTGGCTGCATCTTTGTCACCCATTGCCTTCTTGGTCAGCTTGATCTGAGCCACAATTGCATCCCTTAAGCACCTGAAATGCCTTGACATTGCCTTGGAAGCTAAGGCAGAGTACACGTCAGCTGATCCTAGACCCGCCACCGCCTCGAAGGAGGATAACACGGCCTTCATTTGCTCACAGTAGTGCTTGTATCTTCTGTCCAGCTAATTAAAAAAACCCCAACAACATATATGAGCGAGAGAAAAGTATCATAACTTCATAAGATTTTGCTTGTAACTGAAAAACTTGGATCTATGAGAAATTGAGCAAAGAAAGAGAATTAAAGCTGGGGAATTTTTATGGGGGATTAATAAATGAAGTCCCACAAGATCATATGATCAGAAAGGGGGAAAAGGGCATTAAATGGGAAGCCTTTTGCAGTCGCCTAATTAGTTGATCAACAAGATCAATTCAATTCAAGTCTTCTTCTGTGATGATATGGTATGATATGATATATGTGATATGACCCACAATGATCCATTTCAGTTATTTAGATCAAAGATCCTCTCTTTTTTTATTTTTTGTTTTTTGTTTTTGTTTTTGTTTTTGTGGGTGTTACCATGATACAATTGAATGATGCAGATATCCTTTGCCCCCTTTTTTGGGTGAGTAGTGAAGAGCAAAAAGTGATTGATGGTGGGGAAATAAAAACAAGTACTGGTAGAGAAAAGGTTAATCAATTACCTCTTCCAACATCCCAAGCAGCTTTGCCTTCCTCTTCTGCAACTCCAAGAGATTGAGACCATAGAGAGATTGACAAGATATTATTGATGAGTGTATGTTGTTGTTATTCCTTGAACAAGAACTGCTACTTGCATTATTATTAATATTGTTGTTGTTGTTTTGATCATCATCAACATCAACATCATGATCATCACCACCATCTAATATTTCCCATTGCTCTTTGTTCTTGTTTTTCTTCTTCATCTTGATCTTCTTCTTCTTGTTGTTGTTTATTCCTTGTGGGTCATCATCATCATCATCATCACCAGTATCAGAAGTTTGCTTTGTTCCAAGGTTGCAGAACTCATTGAGCAGCTCCTGAGCTGGTCCCAGGTACTTTGAATTCCTCATCACTTCAAACTGCATGCTCATAGTACTATTAGTACCAGCAGCTACACTCTTCCCAAGAAAAACCTGATGATCCTCTTCAATAATCTGATGATGACCCCTATGATTTGGATTGATCATGAACCGTTGATTTTGCTGATGATGATTATGATTATGATTATGATGGGGTCTTAGCTCAAAGGATTGGAGGCCAATAGAGGAAGGATTAGATGAGGAGAGAGAAAGAGAGAGTCCTTGGCTAGGCCTCTCATTCCCTTCACAAGGGAACACACAAGTCCTATTATTATCTTCCACAAATGCTGCTGCCCCAACTTGCTGATGTTCATCCTCTTCTTGATGCTGCTCTGCTGCTGCACCCATCAGATTCTGATCATGGTAGTTAGATGGGTTCGGGTCGGGTCGGCCCGAGAAGCCTTTCCAATGAACTGGGTCATCATGATGATGTGGAGTGGGTTTGTTGGGGTGGTGAAACCCTATCATCTCTATGCCAGAGGCTAAGTTGTAGATCTCCGGGTTCGGGTCGAAACTCTGGAGATGAGAGATGAAATGGGTTTGTGTTTGGGTTTGGATTGATGGGTTGGTGGAGGAAACATCTGGGTAACAGAAGCTTGAGGTTGATGATGAAGTTACCATCATGTTGTTGTTGTTGTTGTTGTTGTTGATGTTGTTGTTTTGCCTTGGTTGATGATGAGCCATTAAAAAAAAAGAAAGCTCAAATCTTTTTGGGTAATTTTTTTGCCTAATTGCTTACAAGATCAATCTGTCACTCAAGACAGACATCTTGAAAACAAGAAACAGGGAAAATTGAAAACAAAACACAGGCAAACAATAACAGGATGTGAAAGAGATTATATAGTAGCTAGCTACTGTTGCTCTTTTGTTGAAATGAAATCTCAAAAAAATCAAAAAGAAAGTAGGATTTTTTTTTTTAAGAAAAAAGAGAAAAAAAAGGTTGAATATTTAATGGGGGTTGTTTATAATCTTTTTTTTTTTTTTTAAAAAAAAGAGGAGTGTTTACTGATTTAGGAAGAGGCAAAGCAAGGGTGGAAATGTTAACGGTTGCCAGATGTGGAGATGTAGAGATGGGAGTTTTGATAGGGTGTGTGGTGGGTACCCTCCTTTGGTCCTTTTGGTTGAGCAACTTCAAGTTTTTGCTTTTGATGATTATTATGGAGAGAGAGAAAAACAAGAGGAGAGAGAAAACAAAAAAAAAAAAAGAAAAAAAAAGAAAAGGGAATTGAAGAAAGGGAGCTTGTTATTGGTTATGACTTTATGATTGTAAGTAAATAATTATTGTAAATTTAATTACTAATTTATAAAAATAAAAAAAATCCTAAGATGGGAAAGAGAAGAAATGGAAAGAGGGGAAAGGCAACCTAGGAAGATAAGAGAGAGAGAGAGAGAGGGTGAGAGGAAAGATCAGAGTTTTTCAGAGTTGAGACAAACAAACCCTTCAATTCCATTATTATTAACCACAACAGACACTCAATTAAACAGTACCTTCATCTCTCTCTCTCTCTCTCTCCCCTCTCTCTGTTGATTTCTGTCTGGAAGCCAAAGTGGGTCAATCCTCTCTGACAATATTTTAATTAGAAAAACAAACATCCCAAATTAAATACAAAATATATACTCCTATATCTTGTTGATAAGATGTTAAAACATAGAAAGTACTCTACTTACAATGCTATGATAAATACCTAGTTAGGAAACTGTTAAATTATTGTTTGTTTGATGATATTGCATAAAGTAAATAAAGGAAAATGCTTCAATAGTTAAAAGTATTATTTTCCATGAGTAAGATTGAGGGTTGGCTAATGTGATATTTCTTACAATTAATCAATTTCAGTATGCAATCATCATTTAATGACCACAAATAATGATGCTTACAACTAATATAACAACTACGAAATTTTTGAGTAACCATTAATATATCATCGCTTTTTCAAGTGAACACCACCTTAATTGTACTGAATTGTCTTTACGTCTCTTTATTTCAAAAGAAGGTTGTATATCAACAATTGAATTAAACTGCATGTATAGATAGGGTCATATAGTCTCATGTATATACATCTATTCTTATTATATATGCATGGGTTTATGACTACAGTAACTTATAGCATAGAATTGGCTAAGCTAATAGCACTCAAAATTGGCTTATTCACACACCATATGTTCGTCATCTGATTAATGTAATCAACCAATTAGAAAGAGGTAAAATAATATAAGATTCATCCAAAAGGGATAGGATTAATCATTCCCAAATATTATTAGTGTAATAATTAATTTATAAATAATCAAATGAATGGCATATCGTTATTATAAATCCTAGCTTAATTACAATAGTCTGGATTGCATCTGGCCGGTGCCTTGATCACCTAATTTAAACACAAACTATTAAAATTCACAAAATATATAGGTGTAAGCTATCTTGTCTTGGCTTTGAGACTGAAGATGTATCAGGTATCATTATTGTTGTAGTGTAATGTTAAACTAGTTTGTACCCCGTGCAATGCACGGATTCAAATTGTGATAAGTTGATTGTTGTAATATCATTATCACATTTTTGTTTTTCTTTCTTTTTTTAGGAGTTCATTTGTATAACATTTTTTTTCCTTGAAA
>BSSO01002123.1:0-20460 GCA_030267885.1 Mesembryanthemum crystallinum | reverse complement strand
CCATAAAGGAGAATTATCGTATAATTGAACGATAATAATTTCAAATAATCCTTTGAAATAATTAATAAATAATGTAGAAATATTTGGGGTATCACGACCATTAGAATCAAAAAATTATATTGAGACCCCGTACTGAAATTTAGATCAAGCCTACAAGTGATGAGCATCTCTGTCTGAGGGTTGGCCAGATGACATTTAGGAAGATGATAACAAATGCAACCGCATCTACGGCAGTACTGAAACACTTTTTCACTTTTTGAAATTTACCCATATGACTCATTCTTCAGCATTTTCAAAGAGATTATTAGCGATATTAATACGAACATGAGGTGTGCGGTTGATTAGAGTAGTAATATGGTCCACCTGAAGGACATGCCCAAATCTAGAATCAAAAGCAGCTGCAATTTCAGTCGTCATAAACTTGATGGGTATTCCTTCCAATTTAACCCATAACCTTACAACCATGTCATCATAGGCCACTGCAAAAAACCAACGATGGAATACCAATAAAGTTCCTTGTATATTCACTAATTTTCTTATAAGCCAATAGTAATAGTCTTTCTGACTAGTACATATAAGGAAGAAATGACAGCCCATTGTTTAACTTCAATAGCATCAAAGGAGTGCCAAACTTCTAGTTGAATAGTGTCTAACTGCATGCGACGAGAATCAACAAAAGTACTAATAAGAGTAGGATTATGAGTAAGGTCAAAGAGGTTAGAGTCGTTAACAAGGGGAACAAACTTGGGTCCCCTCTTACAAGGGAAAGTTAAAGAGGTAAAGTGAATGTTAAAAGTAGCTGCAATAGAAGGAAAAGGAAAGAACAAGAATAGGTGAAAAAGGTGAAAGGGACAGAGGTGGTGAAGAAAGGAAAATTTTAACCAAAAGAGATCAGGCAAAGTGAAGAGAAAAAGGACTGGTAGGTAGACGTTTAAAGAGTAAAATGAAGAAAGAGACATAGAAGTAGGTGAAGTAATCAAAGTAATCAAAGAGAAGAGAAGTGCTCTCAACTTTTAGAGAGAGAGAGAGAGAGAGATTTTTGAATGTTTTGAAAGAGAGAGAGAGAGTTGTTACTATTTCGTGTTTTTTTGCCTAATAAAACGAGAATAATCATCAGGCTATCAGTTGATACCTGAGATTTTGACAATGTTAAAAAAAAATGGAAAGACTCTTCTTCCCCTCTGATCAATAGACATATTTTGTCTTATTCACTACAAACAAAGTGTGTTGGTTGGTGGACTAAGTTGTGGAGCGGTTCAATAAAGCGACGGGCCTTATTTTGCCGTTGGGTCATATTAGTATTGCAGTTGGTTAACATTTCATGTAGCTGGAGTGTTGTAATCATTATCCAAAAATTATTAGACTGTTCTATTAAATTTTCCGTAATTACCAACATTATTAGAGCTTCTGCGTTTGTATATTGTACTCCCTCCGTCCCAAAATGAACTCGTTAATTGTTTTTGTCATACAGTTTAGGTGAGAAAGTTTAAAGAACAATACCTTTCATTCTTTCTCTCTCTTTCCACCTTACCCTTCTTTCCAGATCTCAGGCTATTCTCCACATTCATGATTCAGGACCTCACTCTCTCTCCTCCCTCTCCTACCTCCTACCTCGAACCACCATCGATATGACCACTTCTCCCCCTCCCCCTTGACATTCCTCCTCCCACCACTACTACCATGTTTTACCATCTCAAATACACACCTCAAATTTACAAGTCTGAGTATAATGTTGGGGCATATCATAGGAAATTAGACAAGTATGTGAGACTTTGCTTCAAAATGGAGCTAAATAAGCAATGATTTAATGCCCAATCAACTCTTTTTGGCAATCAGTTGAGCGTAAAAAGCCTATTAGCCAGATAGTTCTCTTTTAATAGTCAATCACTACCATCACCACCGTCCTTATCAACGGCAAACTCATTGGCCTTGCCACCACCGTAAAGCTCTACTCCGGTGTCTTCTTCTTCGTTCTTGAAGCTTCCAACGCCATCGGCGGCAGTGTCCACTCCATTGATAATGTTAAAGATCTAAGATCGAGTCTTTTAGATCTTTATCGATCATCGTCGACCCCCAAGCCTAGAAGCTACTACTCAAAGCCCATCCATATATACACTTTCTCCTTCCACCTTACCCCTCTCTTTCCATGATTGGAGAGAGATATTGATACGCTAACCATGTGAAGAACTTGGCAGAAACTAGAATTTTGAGGTGGTTTTAGGGTGAATTCCAAATGGGTAAATTTAGTGGGGGTTGGTGGAAGGGAAGGAGAAGAGATAGTGGGGATGGGGGGAGGCCTTCGCCTTGGTTGCTGGCCGGTGGTGACCTTGGTGGTGGCTGGGGCGTCAAGGAGGAGGGTGGGGCAAGGTAGGTAGGGAGGTGGGGATGGTGAAGAGATGAGAGAAAATGAGGATGTGAAAGGCCTAGATGGAGAGAGAGATAGGGCTATAGGAGGGGGGCATTTGTTTCAATTTTGTGGAAAAAATTAGCCCAAAAAGGAGACGACAAGATCAATTGGGGACGGACTAAAAATGTCATTTTGGGACGGAAGGAGTATATGTTATTGGACACGCCAAAAATAATTGGACGGGTCAAAATATAATGGGGCAAAATATGTATATGATAGTTTTTTAGTTTATGTAAGTAATTAAAATAAATTTTATTATGAATTTATACATTAATTTGGTAATACAGTTAGATAAGATAATTTCCTTGTGGGATATAATTTACATGATGGTAGTTATATTAAAGAAATGAAGAAAAAATTGAAATACCATAAAAAACAAGGGAAATATATATTACACATAGATGAATAATTGGCTCATACGATTAAACATAAAACTTATTTTATAAAAGTGAAAAACATAAGTCTTTATTCTGAAGTACATAGAAGAGAAACGTAAATTTAACATAGATAAAGCGTTCATTTGAACAAATCCAAACAGTTCTGATTTTGATTATAATACATATATGTTGGCTTAAGGATTCATCTGTTTCAAGGTTGCCTCCAACAATCCCGCATGTTGCATAAGCAGTGGAACATAAAATAGTAATTCCCAAACCTCTTTAGGTTGTAGCATCGTTAGTAGGTGTGTTAGTAGGTGATTGATTTCTTGCTTTAATACTGAATTCTTTCATCAACAAATTGTGTTTTGTTATCATGATACCTACAAATAATATATATGTTATAAATATATGTACATTACAACATTTAAAACGGAAATTTCCTGAGGTGTTTTTAAACGTTGATGTAATGCAAGTGGTAACCATTCTTTTTGAAGTATGCATGTGGTATCCTTAAAGTTTTAACAAATTACTACCATACCCACTAATTGTAATGGTAGACGAACACCGTTAAAGTTAGTGTTGTAAGGACAATTATACCCTTGTATTCGAGAGAGAAATCCTCCTCCCTCTTCCTTCATTTTCTCTCTCATCATCCCTTTCCAGATTAACTGTCCGTTCTCTCAAGTTGTCGAATGTTGACAAAAATTAGGCCCACAACTTCCCAACATTTAATTCCTTGTGGGCCTCAACCAATTGAATGATAATTGAACCAATTAATAATATAACATGACTTACATGTTACAGATAGTACAAGTTGCTGAGCAAAAAACACAATTACCATTCATTTTTTGTAAAGAGTAAACCACCACATGATATTAATTTTAGTGAAACTCCATTGTGTTCGAGCTAAAAGTGTTAACAATCTATTTCAACATATGCTGAATCGAATTTTATATTTATTCGGAGCACGGAAACTCTACCTATAGAGGTCGACGAACAATTGCTAGATACTCACTTAAGTGACTCGGTAAGCTCGATCGATGATGGGCCAAACTCGAACACCAATCATGCTACGTCGCTATATAACTCGTACTATCAACCGCTCATCGAGGGGCTAAATATTTAATAAGAATTGGGCCTTAGAGTAGCCCCACTCACTAGGCCTACGGTTGAAACCTAAAACTACCTATTGGAAAGTGTGGCAACCAAACTGTCTTTGGAGTTAGTTCATATTACCATCCCTTCCACTCTCCAACTCAATAAAAACCTCAACAATTATTAATCATGTAATTTTTTTTTAATATTTGCTCTGACATATTGTTGGGAAAAAATTACGCTATTTAACACAATCGCCACAACAACGATCAACGGAGAAATAAAGTGCAAGAAACTAAATCAGGATATATTCAATTTTACGTGGAAAACTTTTCTCAACCATAAGGGAAAAACCACGGTACAGAGGCACTAAATCAAATCCACTAACAATAATCAAGGGAACCAACAATCATAACGACAAGTAGATTTATATCTAGGTTTCATACAAATTGATAACCCTCAATCAATATAGTACCCAACAAACCCGAAGATACGAACTCGAATACGAACCTGAAGAAAACTCTGATTACCTTTACCCGCTAGCCGAATCAACCGTGAGTAAAACAACCCTCTTAGGGAACCCCTCTGTTTCTCTCTCTGTTTGTTTTCTCACCTCACAGTGTTTGTGGCTCTCATAAATCTTCTCGGCTTCCTGTGATTTGTGGCACTCTGTCTACCCACAAATCTAGCAGCAGTTGTTAAACCTTTTTAATCTCAACCAATAGCTTCACTATGAAGCCAAAAGTTTCTACCACCTCAGTGAAGTCTTCCAAAGGAAGACAACAAACCCCTCAAATTATCTTGTCGGCCAAGCCCACAAACAAACCATCACACACACCAAAATACAACCAAAAAATGTTGCACTGACTTACCTCTTCTCTTTTTTTTTCCTTTTCTTATTTTATTTTATTTCTTAAACAAACAAAATGAAATAAATACAACTAAAACAATTTAGATAGTTTGGGATTTGAGGAGATATCCCAACATATATCACATCATCTGACATCTCTCAATAATCCATCACTATTATAAGAGGACCTATCAAAGAGTAAAAAACCTCTCTAACACCCCTTTGATCTGACCAATCTAACTAGAGCGTCGTAGGGGCTTCTCCCCTATCCGCCCAGGGGGTAGGCTATGTTTTGAAGGTAGTAGAGCATCAATTGCCAACCAAGCTGAACAACCTCCCCGGAGTGACGAGGCCGTCCACGTTCCGCTGGTCTTCTCCAACCAGCACCCAAAAAATAATCGAAAGAAAAGTGGTTTACTAAACACTATCACATTTCTCCATAAACTATTTCTAGAAAATTCCATTGTAGAAACAGAAACAGATTTCCAGAAATTAGGCCAAACAGGAACTGAGAATGATAGTTTCAAGCAGAGTAATTTCTGCACAATTTCAAACTATTTATTCTCCCTACATCCCAAAAAATTCAGCAAGTAGTCCAAAATTTAACATGATAATAAAATAGGTACAACGATCTAGTGTTGAGGGGGCCTAAGAACTTGGAGGAGAGAAAGTCATGGGTGGGTAGTCAAAATTTAATGGCAGCATCAACCGTCCGTGACATTCGACTGGTGGTCCCAACGCAACTGAAAGTATGTGACATAATAGTATAAAGGAAGTGGAATTATGATGAGTTATATTAGTGGGGCCCACGATGATTTACTTTTTGTTCTTGCTAATATAATAAGATTACAGGTCGCTTACTAATGTTGGACAAGGTGCGGATTTAAGAGGGAGGATGAATTGAGCCCTATAATTGTAAAAAAATTTATCTTGTGATTAATCAAAATCTTATTAGCTAAGTTTCTTCAAGATTATGACTTGAAGAAATGAACAATAAAGCAAAGCAAAAGATGCAGGATTTTTTACGTGGAAAAACTCATTGCTCACCTAAGGAGAAACAACCATGACCAAAATGGATTTTAAAACTCCATAACTCAAAACCCAAGTCTCAATTACAAGACCTATACTACTTGAATTCACTCAGATTCGAGTAGATAACAAACACTCAAGACTATAGCAAATGTGGCTCTCAATTATGCAAGTAATATAATCAATCCTATGAGAGGCTACGCAAAGACTTGGGAGAAACAAGTAATGAAATATCTTGTGGACAGCAAGCTAAGTAACAGCTAGTAAATTGATTTTCAATTATCTCAAAAACTTCTGCTTCTTCAATATTTAAGTCAAGCTTCTCCTCTCAAAGCGTGGTTCATAACTCAGTTACAGTGCTTAATTTAAAGGCAAAACAATTATAGTATAAAAACTCGAGAAACCGCAACCAAGTCCTATTTTTTCTCCATAAAAGACTGACGAGTTTAAATCGATTTCCAAGAATAGGAACCAGAAAATCAGTCAAGTAATTATTCATTACTTACCAAGAGATTTATAAACGAAAGAATCTTATCTTTTAAGGATAATATTCCTCCTTATTTATCTCAAGCAATAACTCAACTGATTTCCAGTCCTT
The DNA here is from genome assembly GCA_030267885.1 of Mesembryanthemum crystallinum. NCBI lineage: Eukaryota > Viridiplantae > Streptophyta > Magnoliopsida > Caryophyllales > Aizoaceae > Mesembryanthemum > Mesembryanthemum crystallinum. The sequence goes on along the minus strand of BSSO01002123.1, from coordinate 14,101 downwards.
GGTTTTAGATAAAATCATAATAAATTTAGATTTAGCACACATTTTTAAATAAAACTATTATTAAGCACTTTAACTGACTTGTTATATTCTAACTATGTGTTATTGACACTGTTTCAGGGGACTGTTTCATACTCAAAACTCTTAAGAACTCACGTAGCTTAATCTTACATGAAGTGTATAAAAGTAAAAGCCTCTTTAGTGTTGTAGACATTAAAATATTATTAATATGCCTCATTAAAATTAATGTAATGCCCAACATTTTTGTGCTATTTTCCTAGTAAAAATTAAAAATCAATATTTTGTACATATAGAATCTTTCGAGTAAACGAATTGTTTAAACTAACTGTTTGAGTAGATATTTTGATTCTTAGTGATGACAAATTTGGGCGTTAATATAGCATGCCCAGTTAGAATAAATTAAAATGGTTATTAAGATGATGAATATTTTGGTGGGTAAAAGAAAGGAAAGAAAATAAATAAATAAATAAATAAAAGGATTTTCTAGTTAGTACCCCTATGGTATTGCAAATTTCAGGTGGCATACATTCTCATTTTCATATTCCAGGTGGTAACCTTGTGGTTTGTTTTTTTGACACTTCATGACCATTTAAGCAAGGCCCGTTAGTTTGGCCATCAAATGTGTTACGTGGCTTTGTTAGAGGTTGTAAAGATGGTTTACCTATTTAACTTTGCTTTGGAAATGACTTAAATACCCCTATATTATTTCCCTCCAATTGTCACGAAAATTTTCCTCCCATTTCTTCTTATCCCTCTTATTTAAGCATACCCAAGCTTAGCATTCCATATTCCCCCCCTCTCTCTCCTACGCATATTCCCATTCTCTCTACCTTCCAATCTCTATATGCAATTGCTTCAAAATGCAATCCCGAAGTCGTTGGAACCCTAATTTTTTCGTTTTAAACAATTGCACTATGAAACCCTTGCTAGAACAGAGAGATGGGAGAGCAAATTAAAATGATGATCTAAGAGCAAATAAAGTGAGTAGGAGTAATTGGAGGAAGAGGAGAAGTTTTGCCCGTTGAGTGCAAATAACCCACTACACGCAGTGTTTAAGTAAGGGCAAAATGGGAAACTCAGTAAAAACCAACAGTAAAGGCTGCATATCTCACAGAGTTTCAAAAAAACAAACCACAAGTTATCACCTGGAATATGAAAATGAGAATGTGTACGACCTGTAATTTGCAATACCACAGGGGTACTAGCTAGAAAACTTGACAGATCTTTGCAGGGGAAGGGGGGATGAATATGGGAAGGGCCAATAAGTGTTTGACATATATGGGGACACTTGCCTAAAATATAAGTGAAGAGGAGGGACACCAATCTCATTTCGCATTGGCCTCACAAAGTATTAAAAACAAAAAGGGTTTCCTTACTCTCAATCTCAGTTCACTCCCTGTCTCTCTCTCTCTCTCCCGTTCATTCTTACTCTACATCTCCCTCTCTTTGTTTCATCTCTTACCACCTCCATCATCTCGACACCACTAAAATCACCACCGCCAGCATTCCGCCATCAACATCACCATCACCTCAACGCCATTACTACCCATCCGCAACACCACCACTACGTTATCACCACCACCGCCATGAGCATCACCTCTAACCACCGTCTGTCAAGCCTCAGTTGCTGCCTTCGTCTTCTCCCTTCTACTTGGACCCGTTCAACCGGATAAAGGGCATTGCAGTAGCAGTAGCACGACGGTAGCAATAGCACGACAGTAGCAGCAGCAGCTAACTAGCAATTCAACCTGCCACCATCAACCACCACCATTCAGGTTTAATTCCTAACTAATCTAACCCCTAATTGATAGTTCAATTTGGGAATTTCAGCAAAGCCCTAACTTCTTCAATTGATTTTCTTGTCTTTGATTAGTTATTGATAGGGAATTAAACTAAATCGGTAAGTCAGAAAGTAGAGGAGAAGTTGTTGATATTGATTTCACTGATTTATAGGTTCAACTTGATAGTAAATGGGCGTTGCTATTAGGAAGGGGAAGAATTGATCTCTATTTAAGAGTTGGAATCGATCGAGCTAACTGTTACGTCTACCAACCCACGATTCCCCCTTCAAACTAAATTTTGGGCATGTTATGTGATTGGGTGTTTGTTGTGTGCATTTTGATCATGGGAATCGTGTGGGTAAAGAGTCGTTTTTCTTCGCTTTAAGCTAATGTAAGTTTATTTCGGTTGGAATGTGTATGAAACAAAATTATGAGAATGATGGTGCAATTGGGTAAATATAAAGTTAACTGAAATATGTGTTTAGTAGTTATGGTGTGTGATTTGTGGGTAATTTTCATAAATTGATTGGGCTGTTTGTGTGATCGCATCATATGGGTTGCTGTTATTCGCATGCTCTGTTTTTGAGTTGTGGAATGTTCTTGTGGTTTACTGATATCAATCATGAAAAGATTACAAGAGTTTTAAACAAGAATAAAGCACGACTACCAAGTCATGTTTTTGATTGAGAAGGCAAAAGGATGGACTCTAGGCACCTAAAAGCTATAAGTTGATGAAAGATATTAATTAGCTAACTGAAAGTATACATGTAAGGCTTGTTTTGGTTTAAAACTAAGGGATTATGATAATGGATAAATCTAGTAAATATGTAGGTTGGATTGAGAACATGTTATAACAACTAAAATGGTGTAAAAACCTAGATAAATTGATGTGTAAATGGTATGAGTTGCTAGCCTATAATATGATTAAGTTTTATAAGAATATTATGAGACGTGTGCTTGAGATTCAGTGAGAAAGAAAATGGTTAAAAGTAAAAAGAACAAAAGTTCTTATTGATGTGTTTTCGTTGAGCTTATGTGATTATATGGTTGAGTTATAATTCATTGTGTTATGAGTTACAAGAAAGTAAGTAAATGTTTAAGCTACTAATACTTAAAGTGAAAGACGGCACTTTGGATAGTCTAAACCTTGGGTACTACTTATGGTTTTCGGGAGACGTCCCACATGGGTTTCGGCCCCCAGATGTGGTAAACAGATTTCAGTTTTAGCCCCCATATGTGGCTACCACCTCCAGATGTGGCGAAGGACCCCTAGATGTGGTCAAGAGTTTAAACGCCCCCAGATTTGGCGGCCCTAGTAACCTAACTCCCTAGTGCCAAGATAAGTGAAGTATGATTCAAGAATAAGTTTAATGAGATTACTGAGTTAACAAGAATAAGATAATTGAAATCAGTAACAGTTATTATTATCAGAATGAAGTGAAGTTTAATCATGGTAGGTATGGCTTGTGTTTCTAAACATATGAAATGTATGCATAGTATGAAAATGAATTTTCAAATGGTTTTACTATTTCCCTCTCATCCCCGTTTTTAAAATGAATTTCTAAAACCGTTTTTACACGGTAGAGTAATGGTTACTTAGATGCGGCTAATTTTGTAAATGATTTGTTTTTCAGGTAATCAGCTAGAAGGGAATGGAATCAAGTGAGGCTGATCATCAAATTTTCAAATAGATTTTGGTAGTTATTACTAGTTGTACTTTAATAGTCATCAGTAACTATCTAAGTATTGGAAATGGACTCTTACACATAGATAATAAAATTTAGTCTTGTATTTCTGGTTAATAAGTAGCTTCCTCTTGTAAGATTGATACTTTGGGATGCCTTGGTTGAGCCAGGCTTGGTTTTGGATAAATATACATATATTATTATGTGAACTGGTATGCAAGTTCAATTTTTTTCTTAAGCCGAAATGGCTGAGTTGTTCATTTTTAGGGAAAACTCTGCCGAAATTCCGGCTCGAGCCTATATAATTAGTCTATACATTTATTAGAAACTCTGGGGTGTTATAATTAATTATTTTGGATTAAAATAAATTATTTAACCTAATTTAATTAATATTCCCCATTAAAAAAAATTGTGGCCTAGAAGCCGAAATTAATTAATGGGCTCATATTTAACCCTTGGGCCGACTCAAAACAGTTAGTCCAAGTAAACAGCTAAATGGGCCAAGCCCTATAAAGAAGACTACCAAGTCGTAACATTAGACTACCAAGTCACTAAATTAGGCCCAGTCAGTGACTACAAGGCCCACAAAAGGGGTGAAACCCGCCAGGTGGTTCGCAATTTCCTTATAAATATGGGACTCCCTCATTCATTGAAGGGATTGGAAATCAAAAGTACAAAACCCCACCATAGCATTTTCTCCACCAGTCTTGGTCAAGATTCAAGTCTTCGAAAACCCTCTTTCAAGAACAAATCAAAGATTTAAAGACAGAATCAGAGGATTTATTTATTTGTTCTGTGTAACAAATTATACAGAGAATTGTACCCGCATTCAAATCAATACAAATTAAATTTGTTCTTATTTCTTGTCTAATTTAATATAGACTAGAAATTTGTGTATACAAATTTTGACAGGCTCGTAGGGACATCTCTGCCAGTCATGTCTGTCTCTTCACCAAAAACCAACATCAAATTTGCTGCAATTGGCATGGCCTCAAAAGGAAACGTCTCTCAGCCTTCAAAGAAAATCCCTGGATCTGCTGCTGAACCATCCATGAGTGCTAGTGTTGCCTCTAGCAACCAATCCGTCAAAATAACCATGAGCAGGGCAAAAGCCAATGGAACCACTATTTTCCATTCGATCCCGATGGCCCCTTCGAGGTCTCGCGAAACTCATGTTTTCAGCAACAAGCGTGCAGCCGAAGCAAGACAAGCCGCTTCCTCAACTTTGGACCAAGACTCCAAAAGCATGTTTAGGAAGACCCTCACCCACATTAATTCAGCGTTTCAATCATCGCCAATCCTGAAGATGGCTACCTCAGCATTGATTCATCTGCATCTTCACCACCCTTGGATTCCTCACAACAACCATCATTGGAATCTACACACTCCGTCGCTGCTGTTATGGTGATAGAGGCTAACACGTTTGAGGAGCAATTGTCAAGCATGAAATTGGTCCTCGATAAACTTTACAAGAATAGCGAAGAGAAGAATGCTCAAATCAAGCGCCAAAATGATCAAATCGTTGTTTTGATGAATAACTTGAAAGAGAAAAAGAGCGGTGGTGCTTCTGACAAACGAGACAGTAGCGATACAGAATCTGTTAGCACGAATAAGAGTGAAAGAAATATTGATTCTTCTGGCGTCTCACTTACAATCGAGCAAGTCCAACAAATGATAGCCAACGCTATCAAGACTCAAGTTGGTGGAGGCTCCTCTAGTAATCATCACTACATCAAGCCTTACACATGAAGGAACGATACGCTACAAATTCCTGGCGGCTACCAATCTCCCAAGTTCAAGCAGTTCGATGGGAAGGGCAACCCTAAGCAACACGTCAACCACTTCGTCGAGACTTGCAACAATGTTGGCACCGAAGAAGACTTACTGGTGAAGCAATTTGCTCGCTCCCTCAAGGGCATAGCCTTTGATTGGTACACTGATCTTACCCCCGAGTCCATCAATAACTGGGAATAGATGAAAGGAGAGTTTTTGAACAGGTTCTACAACACTAGGCGTGTTGTTAGCATGACTCAGCTAACGAACATCAAATAGTGGAAGGATGAGCCAATGATTGACTACATCGGACGTTGGAGAGCGTTAAGTCTAGGATGCAAAGATCGCTTGACGGAGGCATCTGCGGTTGAGATGTGCATTCAAGGAATTGATTGGGATTTGCTTTACATCCTGAAAGGCATCAATCTTAACACATTCCAAGAGTTGGCAACAAGAGCCCACGATATGGAGCTCACCATTTCAAGTCATGCTGGAAAGTCAAGTTCCTCTTACGAGTCAAAGAAGGACAACAAGGAATTCAAAGGCGGTGCCAAGTCTTATAAGGGCAAGACGAAGGAAACAATGTCGATTACCACTACCCCAATCAAAATTTCGGCTAAGCCGAATTCCGAAAAGAAACAAGCCTCATTTTCAAAAAAATTAGAGAGGAACAGGACTACCCTGAAGGACCTTCAAACAAAGAAGTATCATTTCCCAGATAGTGACCTGTCTGGAATGCTCGACGATCTACTAGAATAGGGAGTCATCAAGCTACCTCCATCCAAGCATCCTGAAGAGGCCGGGCGGACAACCGACCTCAACTATTGTCAGTTCCACATAGTTGTTAGCCACCCCATCGAGAAGTGCATAATGCTCAAGTAGCGTATCATGAAGCTTACTGAAGAAGGAATAATCTTGAGAAAACTGTCGAGACCAACCATGCAGCTGTGACGGGTGGATTGTCAAGCTTGCCTCAACAAAAATGTGAGGCTACACAAGTAAGATTGGTACAATTCGGGACACTAAAGCCCATCATTGTGGAAGTATTGGGGGCATCTCCAAAAGCTGAAGTTAATGCATCTGTCAACCCTGACCCTGAGGACGATGATGAAGGAAGGGCAATCGTAACAAGGAGAAAACTAAGGAGGCAACCACGACCTCAACCTACAGCTCCTCATAGAAGAAAGAGGCAAGAGAGAAAGAAGGGAGCTCGCCTCTCAAAGGGGAAGAAAAATCCTAGGAAAACGACCAAACATCATGTCCTGCCTATTGAATTGCTCGAGCAAGAGCCCTGTACTCCTGTGTTACTAGAAGAATTATTCCCCAAAGGATTCTTCGATGTTGTCACCGTTAACATGGTGACATTTTCTGAGAAAGAAGAGAAAGATGAAGAAGGCAATGATGAAGAAGTCTCCCTAAAAGGGTTATCTCACAACCCTAATCCTGAGAATGATTTGAAAATCATGGCTGTATTGGGTGCGCTTCCTTAACAAATGTGTTGGAGGCAAACCTTTATTTGCCAAAATAAACACGACAACAAGTGGCACTCACCTTGAGCTACCCAGAGTCATATGCTGACAAGATAGGTAGTGTCGAAGAATCTGCAAAAGCCACCTCTAAGTGTGCAGCTTGCAGCACTGCCTTAGCCTTTATGGACGAGAAATTTCTTCTAGGTTCAAAACCTCACAATCGCCCCTTGTTTGTCTCATGCTACATTCGAGGGCAAAAAGTTCGTGGTATACTGGTAGATGGAGGCTCAGTAGTTAATATCATGCCCAAGGAATCCCACTGGATGAACTCTCCAAATGTCATTTAGTGGTTCAAGGCTTTAACCTCGGGAGTCAAAGAGTGATCGGCATGATTCGTGTGAATCTTTCCATGGGATACATGTCATCCACCACCTTATTTCATGTTATAGACTCAAAGACGTCCTACAAACTACTCTTGGGATGCCCATAGCTGCACGAGAATGGCATTGTCGCACCAACACTTCACCAATGCTTGACGTACTACCGAGGTGGAGAAAGAAAAATCAATGGCGACGTCAAGCCCTTCACTAAAGCATAAGCACATTTCTCTGATGCCAAGTTCTTTGAAGAGGAGGTGGAAAGTGAAGTCTTACCGCAAACAATCTCCTCAACTGGAAAAGGAAATAAGAAAGAAGAAACAGCTATCCCTTCTTCTTCAGGGACAAGCTCATCATCAAAGGATGATGGGAAGTGATGCTCAGCAGAGCAAAGCAAAAAAATGAGCAAGCTTCCGCATCTAAGTTGGTCGTCTCTTCAGCGCCATCTTCTACATTAGTGTTGTGATACATCCCCAAGTCTCGTCGCAAGAATGGAGAGATGCCCTTCTCCGAATGCATGGGTAAAGAGTGTAGAGGTAAAAATATTAACAAGTTGAACACTGAGAATGTCCAGATTTTGAGAAGTAACACAACCTTCCCAGTCTCTAAAGCAAGTTCTCCCTCATCAAGCAAGCCCTCATTACCTGGAGATGACTCTTCTACTAAGAAGGAAGGTACCTCACACCATGAGTATGCGAGGGTTCGATTTGACGTGAATGCTTACAAACTTTTGGAAAAATCTAGCTATGACTTCAAGAATCCAACTCCCCTAGAGAAAGTCATCGAAGCTAGGCCCTATGGTCTTGCAGATACGCAGAAGAGACTACAAGAGCAAGATGGTGTAGTCAGCACGTTAAAAACTGGTTTAGGATATAAGCCTCCTGAGCCTGTCAAGATCTCAACCCGACGCAAGGGTGGACCATCTTCCACACACTCACACACACACACACACACACACACACACACACACACACACACACACACATAAAGAAAAAGAAAAACACAAATAGACAAATAAAGAAAAAAGAAAAACACAACCAGACAAATAAAGAAAAAAAATCCAAATAAACATTGTACAACTCCTGGCCCGCAAGAGTATAAACTGTAAACGGCCAAACAAAAAAAATAATCAATACTCCTGGCCCGCAAGAGTATAAATTGTGAACGTCTAAACAAAAAAAAAAATCATAGTTTTTTGTTGAACTACGTGATGAATTGATCTTATGTAGAGATTGCATGTTCTTATAAGTACGTAAGCAGCTTGGAAAACATAGAACCAAGTACAGCCGAACAGTGGCGGATCCAGAATTTTTTTTTTTATTGGGGGCACTAAGTAATTAACCAAAAAAAAAATATATAGTATGTCACCCAAAATAACAAACCCTAATATAACTTAACTAACAAAAAATAATTAAGGTACATAAAAACTTTAGTTTGAATTTAGTGCTTTATTTTCTGTCTTCTGTCTCTGTAGTCTCCTTCGACTTTCCCCCACTAAGTGACAAACCAATTAAATATGCAGCACTTTCTTTTCTTATTTTAATAATCCTTTGTTATTGTTGGACTTTGGAGACAATAAGTAAAAGGCCCACAAGGGTAGTACTATTTACTATAGATTACTAAGGCCCACAGGGGCACTTATTAATTCGAATTGGGGGCACTTACTGCAGCCCAATTCTTTTTACTAGGCCAGCAAAGTTGGAACTGGGGGCCCATCCCCCCAGTAATTCCAACATGGATCCGCCCCTGCAGCCGAACAAATAACAAAAAAAGAATGTTCTTTTTATTCGTCAAGAATTTAAGTCTAGATAATAAAAGTACATGTTCTCCAAAGCAAAACAAAAAAAAATAATAAATAAAAATAAAGAGGAAGACGTGCATGAGTAGTCACTCTTAAATCCAGCCACTCTGTTGGCTTTATTGATGATTGATGCTCAATTATACTCATCTTGTGCTCCTCTACCTCAGCAACCTCCTCATGTGTGAGGGTTTGACTAGCTTCCACCTCCTCTAAAGCATGTTTTGCCTCTACAACCAGCGCCTTAGTTGCGGTGATCAAAGTCTCTTTCGATTCAAGGTTGCTCTTTAACCGATGTTCTTCCTCTCGAGCATTGCGTAACTCTATCTCAAGATCTGCTATCTTTAACTCGACTGATGAACGTTTCCTTTCTAAGGAGTCACGAGCCGCACGAGCAGCGTTGAGTTTGGACTCCACCTGGGCAACCTTCTCTGTATACGCTGCTATCTCTCGCTCCAGCTTATCAGGACATTTGCGCTTAGCAACAACATGCTCCAACACAAGGTAAGACTTGACAGAGGAAGCATAAGAGTCAACTTTGCACTTCAATGGAGCTGAGTTAACATTGAGCTGCTCAATACCTTTGTACACAGTGGAAGCCTCTTGGTATCTATTGTCAACATCGACAAATGGAGCATCTTTTAAACTTGCCAAGTATTGTGCATCGGTAACCTGTATAGCTTCAACAAAGATATTCTTTAATGTCATCATTGTTAAATTTCGAAAAGATGTCCCTCTTTATATAAGTAACCAAAGCAATCATTTAAGAATTTATCGCTTATACTATTACGCAACTTGTTCTTCACATATTCATCACCGAAAAAGCTCTTTCTACACTTGCAGTTGCAACTGGAAGTATCAATACCAACTTTATAAGCAAATAGACTAAGCAAAATGTCTCATGCTCTTTGTCTCAACTAGCTTCATAGAAAGCTCTTTAATACTTTTCAAATGCATAAATCTTTCATCTCATATCACATCGTAAATGAAACTATCAATTTCATCCTTAAGCTGTAGCAAATCAACACTTGAAAAGTCATCGGGATAAAATTCAGCAAGTCTAAGCAACTTTGATTTGTCAAAAGAAGAAAATGCATCAAGAGGACTCAAACAACTCATACAAAGAGGCAACTCCATGCTTACCTCGTCAAATCGATTGTTGATCTCTTGACACTGTAAATCAATTATTGCCAAAAAAAACCTCAACAAGAAAATGATGAAGGTTTGTAGTTGTGTCGCTTGCCACGTTCTTTTTTACTCGGGGAACATATACATCAACCATATCAGGAACTTGGACACCGTTTTTACCACAAAAAGAAATGACTGCATCTAAGAGAGATTCACATCCATTTTCTCTCAAATGTTGCAACCATTCCTTACTCAAACTCACAAGTGACATGGCATTAACAATATCTTGATCTTTTTTTTTTTTTTTTTTTGTAAAGCAACGTTCAATTCATTTGCTACTCCAAATACAATCTTCACACCATAAAAATAAAATCAAATGACTTGAGTGCAAAGCTAACACCATCAGCTTTTAGCCTATCATCTGGACTCAAAGAGTTATCAAAAATCATGTCAAGTACCTCCCTGATTGCTGGATACAAAGAAATAACAATCAATAGCAAATTGTATTGAGATCCCCAACGAGTATCACCCGCTCTCCCCTAGCCAAGCTCTTGATTCAAACCTTTTCCAAATTTAATTTCATCATTTACAAATGCATTTGCAACTAGTTGTGCTTGGGCTTCTCTAAGCATGTCGTTTACAAGAGCCCCCAACCACATTCAACAAATTGGAAGAGTATCAGAAAGCAAACCACAATCAATACTCTTCTTTGAGACTGCAACTAGTGTCAATTGGAGTTGATGTGCAAAACAACGAACATAATATGCAGATCGGGTATCTTTTAAGATTAAGGTTTTGAGACCATTGACATCACCCTTCATATTGCTAGCCCCATCATAACCTTGTCCTCGGATTCTTGATGGACTCAATGAATACTTCGTAAGTAAATGTAACACCCCGACCCCTCACATGGGTCGGCTGGTGCTACCGAGATCTGCTTTCCTGGTTGAGGACTGACCCCACAAACCACCACAAGTCTTTTCAGCATGCTTTGTCCTCACTCGCATGCTCCTAAGAACTTCCCAGGAGGTCACTCATCCCAAATACTACTCCAAGCCAAGCACGCTTAACTGCGGAGTTTCTAAGGAAGGAGCTCCCTGAAAAGAAGATGCACCTTGGTGGTATGAGTAGTACCCATCAATCCATTTAAGCTAAATCTTCAACCATCAAATCCTTCGGGTATTACAGTAAAGAATAAATTGCATCCCTAAGAGACAAAGAAGTAGTACCCATAACATGCACAACACCAAGAAACCGTTCAACTACAACTCCATGTTTATCAACAAAACACAAGCAAATAACCATTTCCTCTTTTCGAGACACATCACTTGATTCATCTACTAATATTCCAAAATAGTCTTCTCCCAACTCCTTCACAATGGCTTAATTGTTTCTTTGGAACAAGAATTAATGAGCTCTTTCTGTGTACAGTGGGGCAATCGTTTGACTGTTTCTGGGTGCATTTTTTAAAACAACTTGTTCGACATCATAGTTTATCTCAGCAAACCAATTTAAAAGCTCAAGGAAATTGCCTCTATTATGGGATGTTTCACCTCATCATGACCTCGAATTGCTAATCCTTGACGTAAAAGAAATCTCAAACAATTAAGTGAAGCTGTCAAATGAACTCGATATTCTTTTCTAGCTTGTTCAGATTCTCGATTAAAAGAATTTTGAATCGATGACCTTGGATTGGTTATAGACTCAAACTTTTCCAAACATAAATTATGAGCACTATTAACCTTACCAACATGCTTCCCAAGCGCACCCAATTCTATTCCAACCCCTGAATCCATTACTGACAAATGCATCATGACCATCACCACCCACCACATTAATTTCATATTTGAATAAATAACAGACAAAATAAAATGCAGCATCTTTATACTCAAGTCAATTTTACTTATCAAACCAATCGCGATTAAAGTGACGCATCTTACCTCCCATACTTCTTTGAGGAAAGTCGTGGTTATGTGGTCGACAAGTCTTCTTTGGATGTATTCTCTCCTCACTGCATCTTGGCCACTTGGATGATAATCAAGAATCCTTTTTCTTGTTCCCGGATCATGTGGAAGAGAGTTGATATCAAATTAACTTTCTCTTTCCCTAGAGCGTAATTGAGTATCAGCATTAGCATGTGAACTACCACCCATTGTTGTTCCCGTTTCTTGCGTTTGAGGTATGGTATTCGAAGGAGAAGTAGGAACTCCAGTTGTGTTTTGAGTTTGAAGTCTTATTGGTGATGAAGAATGCTCTTGGGTCTTTGTTTCTTTTTTGAAAAAAAGACTCCAATGTACTATTCCTCCCTTTTCCTCCCTTTTTTATTCTTTCTTGAAGATTCGCCTTCATTAGCCATCTTGAAAATCATAACTGTGAAATTAGAACAATTGAATTAGTTTACATAATTATCTTAAACACTTAAATTAATTTATTTGTACATTTAGTCATCTTGCACAAACATAAACTCAATTTGAACTTAAATTTAAACAACTTGAGCCTCTAATCTATATTATCAAGTTTTACATAATAATATGTAATTCATGTTCTTATACACCAAACCTCAATTGATTGATTAAAACAAAACATTAAACGCATAACAGAACAAATATAAAAAATTCAGATGCTTAGCAATTCTGACGAAAATCATAGGCACGTCACGTCTCACGTCAAATCAGTCTTCAGACTTCAACAATGGCTTATTTGGTTATTGCTCTTTTGAGGGGTGAGAGTAGAGAGAGATAATTTTTTTAATTTTAATTTCAAAGAAATAGTAAGCCAAAACTGCAAAGCAGTCTTCCTAATTCGTAGGCCCTTAGTCTTTGCAATTGGAAAGTTTCTCCAAAATCATTAAAAACATATTTTCTTGGCCCCACTTGCACGATTCACTAGGCTGGATATTAGGAAGTGATTGATCTTTTACATTGTTGAGAATTGTGGGTAAGGAAAGTCACGTACTTCCTCTTTACTTTTTGTTCAGACTTCAGTACTTTTTACCAATTTATTTAGGAAAATTTGCCATTATATACTTTTTATAATCCACTTTTTATTTTTATTTACCTTTTATAATTAGTTTTTGAAAATATATACCTTTTATGACTTTTTTTGTTGCCGATCTATACAAAGAGGCCTTTTCGGGCAAAAGATCAAGTGAACTCCCAGGTTTGCCCCTCACTTAAATGGTTTTATTTTTTGGAATTGTAATATCCTTTATTAATAAATTGTAGGAAATGTAGAAAAGGGTGAAATAGAAATTAAGAAAATAATTAAAAACAAATAAAAGGGAATTCTTTATTTTCCAAAAATTCAAAATCATCTCGGGGGGTACATTGTGTAGTTCACATGGCATTTTGCCCGGAAAGGCTCTTGGTATAGATTAACAAAAAAAAAGTCATAAAAGGTATATATTTTCAAAAAAAATTTATGAAAGGTATATAATAACAAAAATTAAATTATAAAAGGTATACAACGGTAAATTTTCCATTTATTAATATTATTAAACTTTCCTTCAATTTTAACAGTTCTTTTTTGGGGGATGAGGGTATGCACATACCAATGTGGGTCCGCCTCTGATATAGACACTTTTCCAGCCATGGTGTGAAGCGTGTTAGTAGTTGGGCACCAACTCTCAAAAAACGCATGCAATACATTAAGGTCTCGATCATAGGAGTAAAGAGAAGCATACACCGCACCATGAATAGAGCATTTTGTCAGGGTATCCCCAAATGCAAAAGTATATCTTCAGTCTATTTCCAACACTTGGGGATAGAAGTGAAATCCCCCAAAACTTTCAAATTGTGTGAACTCCACTTTGTCGACCTATAAACGATTTTACGACCAAGTAGAGGAAAATGAGTGATTAAAATTGAGTTGTCGTGGTAGTCGCTTTGCAGAAGATAAGCAGTTCTCCCGTTTCGTGCGCCAGAATCAACTACAGTCGACATCTCTCGACTGAAAAGTGAAGGAACAATGTCGGGCTCGAGCTAAAGATGAGGCCGCAATAAGGACGGACGTACAGTAAGAGTCATTCACGATTTGGCTTTACCCTTTTAGGTGTTGATTATCAGAAGATAGA
>BSSO01002122.1:0-20463 GCA_030267885.1 Mesembryanthemum crystallinum | reverse complement strand
TATCACAAGAATAATCCCAAATTTACGCTTGTCCCACAATAATGGGCTAAGTGACATCTTCGTGGTAGGGGTTTGCTACTAATGTCATTGAACTGTTTACTTCTTAACCCCTATCACGTCATCATTTCCGTAATTTGGAGTTAACGGAAATGTCACTTGACCCATTATTGTGGGACGGAGGTAAATGTGAGATTATTCTTGTCAATTTCTGAATGTGGGATTATTTTTGTTCGAATGCCCAAAGGTTGGATTATTGGCATCAAATTTTCCAAAAATAATTATAATATACTGGAGATTTTGAAGTTATAAACATGCTTATGGGAGAGGTTATTACATTCTTCACCACCAATGGCCCCTCTCACAAATCAAGTAGAATCCACTCCAAATCACCAATGGGACCAATGGTCCGGGACCATCTAATATTTCTCTGCTTGTGGCTACTTATAAAATGTGTATTTGTTAGGTTGGTTGTAAACCTCATTACTTCTAGTCATGTAATGATGATTACATTGGTTATACTAGAGTAATTATGATTATATAGATTGGTGTAAACAATTACACCTCTCAATTACTCCCTTACATCCCCTATTTTCCACCCATATCTCCACAAGATGAGATTATATTTGTAATCAAAATTACATCAAAGTAACCCCCCGGGGTCGTGGCGCAATGTCTCATCACTTGGGTTATAAGGTGTTCAAGAAGCCAAAGGTCAGGGTTCGAGGCTTACTCGACGTATCCCCCTCCCCCCCACTGACCTGCCCAAGGGATGGTGCTGTTGTATCCTCGCAACTGCTTCTCATACGTTGGCCTAGGGGTGAGGCTTGTATGGGCCGGTGTGGGCGTCCGCTAATCGCCTTTTTGAAAATTACATCAAAGTAAACAAGCCCTTAGTCTTAGTTTCTTTGTTTCACATAACATGCCACAACTTGCCACTTAAAATTAGTATGAAATTTCCTTAGGTGCCCCTGAACTTCGACATAATATATGTAGTATCCTTGCTTTTCGAACTGTGCATGAAGTTCAACTAATGTTTAGAATACCAAATTTTAATAATGACAAGATATTGTACTTGGTATTTTTTGTTGACAATGTGATCATTGCCTAGGAGCTAGCTCACTCTATCAAGAAGTGCCCAAAAACAAAGCTCCTCATGGCCCTCAAGGCTAAACAAAAACTTCTGAATCTCTCATTGCTGATGATGTTCTTTTACATGGTCATGCTTCTTTAACAATGCAAATACAATGATCATTACCCTTAGTGATTTTAATGCTTTATCTGGTCTACAAATAGTAAAGCCAAGTCCTCTTTCATTTACCCAAGCACCTCCCCTTGATAATTAGGAGAGACATCTTTGACTCTCACTCCATTCCAAGCTCTAATTCTTTGGCAACTATCTTGGGGTTCCAATTGCTCCTAATAAGCTTAGGGTTAGTGATTAGTACTGCGCTACTGCCTGCTGGAGAAGGTCAAAATTAGAATTCAACAATGGCAAAAAAAGGTTATGAACTTTGCAGCTAGACACACTTTAATTAGCTCTATACACAGTGGTTTTCCAACTCATGTTATGCAANACTTCCTTTGTTGAAAGAAACATGAGACAGTTCCTTCGGAATAAGGTGGGTCAAACCCATTGCCTTTCTATAATAAGTTGGAGTAAAATTTGTCTTGCTAAACCTTGTGGGGGATTGGGAATGAGAAAATTACATCACTAGAACCTTACCTTTAAGGCCAAGATTGGGTGGAGATTTTTCTTTGAACCCCAAAAACTTTGGGACAAGCTCTTAGCTGCAAAATATTTGAAAATATGCACCTTCTTAAATGCTAATTAACCCAACTCTCTCTGTATCTCATGTATGAAAAAACACCTTCAAGGTAAACCAACCTGAGGGCGCTTTAAATCGCGAAAGCTTAAATTATTTATTTTTTGATCATGGTTAATTGTTTAGTTTTACATGTTTAGCATGTTCACATTCACTAGAAAGCACGAATCTTGAGCATGTCTAATAACTACAGTCTTGATCATGTACTCTGATAACTCGTAGTTTACACATGTTTTAAACCCCATATTTAGTTATTTTAAGATGTTTTTAGATATATCTAAACTAATTAATATTAGTTAACTACACTATGTTTCTTGTTCTATAATATGTTATTTTAATGGCTTATTTTACCTTTAATTGCAGTGGACCTACTTTTCTAATGAAGTCAAGGCCTGTCTTATTTCACCTATGCGCATCACAGCATGATAAATAGTGAACCAAGGCACAAGATCATCAAGATTTGGTACTATTTCGACATACCAATGATCAACATGCACTTTAGGGAAAATGATAGTGATTTGGTTAAAGCACCTTGTTCCCAATAGCAACACGTGCAAATCCCTCTTAGATACAAGTCCATGGGCTTATAAAACCCAACTACGCCACCGACTCATCAAGTGAATTCTCTGTTGTGCCTCAAGGCACGGTGACTTGATGCTTTCAAGGCGCGTGCAGGTGTGTGTCGCGTGTGGGGCGATTGGGTTAGCTTCACGCACGCGTTAGAGCTCGGGAGAAAAATTAAGCGGGAAATGGGAGAGCAATGGGAACCGGTAGTGCTGAGCAAGTTGTACTTTGTTGTAGTATATGATTATTCTTTTTGCATTGTATACTTTCTTTGTATTTTATACCATATTCTATTCTATCTACTTTATTTTATCTTTAATATAAATGTAGTTATATTTTGAACTATCTAGTTATTGAAATATTTTAATTAGATAACAAAAACATAATATATGCAAATTAAAATAAATTACCATTGAGTAATAATTCTTAATCATATGACCATTTAATATGTTATGAGTAGAACAAAATATGAAGCTGTTGCGTACCATACAATAACTTAATACATCCAAAACAGCATATAACAAGTGGCCACACAGTTTGTTATAATCGTTGGAACATTAGAGTACTGATATCCATAATTAATGTATAAACACAAGATGCTGCAGACAGCAAAAGACTCTTGTAATTAAGTTGCTTATTAAACCATTCGTCATAGTTAAACTTGATTTAATTGTTAACCTTCATTTGGTTCTTCATAGTTTTCCAAAGGTTGGAGAGAGTCCTGGTCCAACTCAACAAAAGGCTCCAGAAATGGAGGAAGTGCCTGAAAGACAATTTCCGTGCCTTCAATTTAGAGCTGTTCTTCGTTGTCGTGTACTGGAAGTTATTATATTGGTAGGATATTGATTGGAACCCCATTGATGACCCCTTGTAATATATTCTTCCTCTGTTCAGCCTCGATTTGCAAAAGTTTAGGAAATGGACCACTACGCCAAGCTAAAATCCTCAACTCCTTTGAAACCAAGGTGCATGTCGCAAGCGATTCCATGTCAAGGCGAGACATAATTTTTGAAGTTAGAATATTCTCCCAATTGAAACTATTGTTCATCCTGAACTGAGTAGGAGTAGTTGTATAAAAGGGAAAAAAAAGTCAAATTTCATTTTGATTATGACAAACATGATGATGTTGTAATAATTAATTAAAGAATTCATACCTGTTTGAACAAATTAACCTTATGTAGAGGATGATGGTCGATCCTATAGATGATGAGGTTGAAATATGAAATTGAGAGATGAGAAAATGAGTCCCCAAGTTCATATTTACAGTTGGTTTGGGTTTAAAAATTAATGAGGTAGTTGTTTGGTAGTGGTAAAAATTGAATAAATGTAATTAAAATATGAAATGACAGAAAATGGAATTAGGCGGCGATACTAAATGCGGAATTTATCTATATAAGGTATTTCGAGGAAATCACAAAATGACGTAGTAAGTATTAGAAAGAATATGATATTGTATTACACATAATGATACATCATGATACGATAATAATATGAAGTATGTTTGGCAGAAGTAATAAGTTTGAAGTATTGATCACATATACCATAATAACTTGTACAAAAATAAAGAAATGTTATAACATCATGAAGAGACATTGTATAATATCTATAAATATATGTATTAAAAAAATAGAGAGAGTAACAGACATCGAAGTATATATGTAGTCGACAATATATTATATTCAACCAATGAAATGATGTAACACGCATATTTAATTGATTTGACGTGTATGATTTATTGATTTTACATAGAGATACAGAAATCATTGCTTTTGATAGGGAAACTTGAGATGTTTAATATGTAATAAATTCTTGCAACAACCACAATTTAGTTTGACATATTCCATATGTTCCCACAAGTAAATTTCATTTGTATGATGCAACAAATGTGTGAACTAAAAGTTTGAAAAGCAAGTCCTTGTTGCTGAAATTCTTGTTCCATCTTCCCCAACAAAACACATGATTGTTTCAATGGATTCCCAAAGCACGGTACATTGTAACCGTTTTTTCTATATATCGTGTTAAGTTCTGTTGATTAATCTGATTTTCATATCATGTTATTGTGTGAATAATGAACCCATTCATTATCAGATATAAATATTTATTATGCTTAAAAATGTCAAATATTTTGTATTTTTTGAAGATATTTGTTTAATCTCGATATTGGAACATTAATTTGTAGGACTTTTGGTTCTCATCATCATACTATGAAGACTCATCATCATTCATGTCAATTGGATCTTCCCAACAAGTTGGTATTGAAGTCATTAACCCTGTTGCGGATGGTGGTGGTGTGTTGACACAAAATCAAGATGCGACAAATAGTGAAAATGTTGTTGATGATGTAGCTGAAGATACTGAAGTGTATCTAGTTCATGAGGTAATATCTATGGTGTTTCTGACTATGGATGAAGCTATGGAGTGGTACCATAATTATTCAAAGGTTATTGGTTTTGGTGTGCACGTTCGAGACTCCTATGTGAGTAGGAAAACAGGAAATGTTACAAAGAAGGTTTATTGTATGCTCATGTGAAGGTGCTCCTAATTTAAGCAATGAAGATTCGTATCTTGAAAAACAGAGAAGGGAGTTATCTGTCAAGAGATGTG
The DNA here is from genome assembly GCA_030267885.1 of Mesembryanthemum crystallinum. Classification (NCBI taxonomy): domain Eukaryota; kingdom Viridiplantae; phylum Streptophyta; class Magnoliopsida; order Caryophyllales; family Aizoaceae; genus Mesembryanthemum; species Mesembryanthemum crystallinum. Next base: position 15,472 of record BSSO01002122.1, on the reverse strand, counting down.
GGTGTAAGGCAGGGATACAGTTCAAGCATGCTCCGGATATCGAGAGATGGATAGTTGGTAAATTTAAGCCAGACCATAATCATCATTTGGTTCCCCCCAATATGACCCATCTTGTAAGATCAAATAGAAGTATAAGTGTTCCCAACAAGTCTCAAATTACACTACTATTCAAGGGTGGCGTTAGAAAGTGTTGTATCAATCGGGTGATGACACAACAAGCAGGAGGCTATGATTGTGTAGGATTTTTACCGAAAGACTTGTACAACTATCTTGATCGGGTGCGCAGCGAAGGGTGTCTAGATGGGGACGCAGCAGGTGTCATTGCTTTATTACACGGGAAAAGCTTAGGAGATCCCATGATGTTCTACAAGTATGCTTGCGATGAGGAGCACAGGCTTAAGAGCCTGTTCTGGTGCGACTCAAAATCGAGGATGGACTATGTTGCATTTTCCGACACGATTGCTTTTAATGCAACCTACCAGGTTAATGTTTACAAGATGCCCTTTGTAATAATTGTAGGTGTCAACAACCATAGGCAAACTACCGTATTCGGTTGCGCTCTACTAAGAGAGGAGACTACTGAGTCATATGTATGGGTGCTGGAAAGTTTCCTTGAAGCACATGATAACTTAAAGCCATTGACCGTTGTTACTGACGGAGATATGTCAATGGCGAATGCAATTGCTATAGTGCTCCCAAACAATGTTCATCGTTTGTGCATATGGCATCTTATGCGAAATGCATGCGCACATGCAGGTAAACACTTATGATTTGTAGCTTATTGACCCACAATTTACATGTCATTGGCAACCAATTAGTACTTATTACTTAATAATAGTTGTTAATTTGGTTTAAACAACGTTTGATGAACCTAGTACAATGTATAATAATATCACATAGAAAACATTTATGCATAAACATATGTCATTATGTTTATCAATTAATGTAACTGTAATGTTTGATTTCATAACCTGGCTTATGTTTTGTATTCATGGATTCATGCAGGGAAGAATTTTACCAGCGCGTTTGGTCGTTTTTCTGACAAATTTAAGATACGGGAGGAATTCGAGGAACATTGGCCACATTTCTTAGAGAAGTTAGGTGTTCAAAATAATGATTGGGTTAACAATCACCTATATCCTAAACGAAGGAAATGGGCTGAGGCATATATGATCGGTTCGCTTTTTGCCGGGATGTGAAGCACTCAAAGATGTGAGAGCATGAACTCAAACTGAAGATTTTTTTGCAATACAGATTGAGGTTGTTTGAGTTCATTGAGATGAATGAAAACACTCTTGTCGAGCTGCGTGCCAAAGTTATCGAGGCTGATTATGCTTCAGAGCATTCAAAACCAGTTCTGAGGACGGTTTTGTCAACCATTGAGGAACATGCCTCATTGGTTTACACACGTCGGAGCTTTCAAGTATTTCGTAAGGAATTGACATTTGAGGCCCTATTTCGGGTTGATGGTAGAGAAAGAAGAAGGCCCGACATCATGTTTTATCTTAGAAAGTATCCTAAATATGACACAAAGTGGGTTGTGATATATTCTGAAAGTTTGGAATCGTTTAATTGCTGCGGTGGAAAGTTAGAGAGTGTTGGATTTCCTTGTCGGCATATGCTAGCAGTGATGAAGAGTATGGGAATGGTGAAACTGCCACCCAGTGTCATATGCAAGCTTTGGACCAGGGAGGGGAAGAGCGGATATACAATGCAGAATGACGAGACGATATCGGAGGAACATAGACGCGTCATGTGGTATAGTGTCCTCAATTCCGTTTGCAACCAGTTAATATCCAAAGCCACTACACATGTGACCCTTTTAAACAAGGCCAAGGATGGCCTCGCACGTCTCCTCCAAGATTTGAGCTATGCAACTACTGATGAGGTTGATAGCAGTGGTAAACGGAAGGTTCGACATCCGCCTATTATTAGACGTAAAAAAGGTGGACGCGGTAGTGGTAGGAACAACGTAACAGACTCACAAGAGGTTTATCGACCTCGTATAGAAGGTCCCACAGTCGATGTATCTACGTCTCAATCAGCTATTCATGGTGTTGCCAACTGCTACATGCCCTCGGCAGGCATGGTTAATTTGGAATTTATTGTATGACATAAAATTTGTATTGTAATGTCAATTTCAAAGGTCATTATATGTGAAGGAAACTAATATTTTATTTTTGTTTTTAATTTGCAGATGTCGATGGTGGATTACGAGAAGGATTACAATGATCCATTGAATGTAGATTGGGCTCCAACCGACTTGGACTAATATACTTACACATATCTGAATATCAGGTACACTTTCATTGAGATGTATATACATGTCCATGGAAATTGTATAATTGTCATATTAACAAACATAAACTTCCTAACAGGGCAAGTTATGATTTTTTTTTGCAATTACCGGGTATCATCGAGCACAATACTACATATTATCACCGACATATATATTGGCATTGTATGTCAAGTTTTTTATGGGAATTTATAAACTAACCCTTTAGCCGCAACATTAATGCATTTTATGATGTATTTTGAGTCCTAATCTTTATGGGATGAATGTATGAAATATTATATTGTATCTATGATCCCCTTTACCTATTTATTTATTATTATATAGGGTTTTTCTCTAGGTGCCCCCTATGTTTTTACTAAATTTCAAAAATGCTTGTTTTAAAATGAAATTTCTTGTGGTGCCCTCAAACTATTAACTATGAGTTGATGGCGCACATCTAACCTTATAATTTAATGTTAAGTTTTGTTAAGTGATGACGTGGGCCACCCGCTTTCACCAGATCCCTTTCCTATCCCTTCCCAACTCAACCTCCCACCTTCTGTCAGCCTCTAGTCACATTCCTTCCGCATGCAAATGAAATTGACTACTTTCTTTCTCCACAGACTCCCCAATTCCCTTTGAATTTTTCTCTCTCCTCTTACCATTCTGCCCCTTTGGCTTTCTCTTTTCTCCCCTTTCATTTTCAGGTAGCATAATGAAGCAAATTCACATTGTACTTAACAAATACTAAACAATTGGTCACATGATGCACTTACGTTATTATTTGAGGGTACCATGAGGAATTTTATTTTAAAACAAGCATTTTTGAAATTTTGTAAAAACACAGGGGCACCATAAAGAAAAACCCTATTATATATTAAGTTCAAATTACATATAAATAATCGTGTTTAGATATAAAATGTAGTTGAGGATATGTCTATGAGCACAATACCTCTAAGGTAGGGGTAAAACTAATTCGGATAAAGTCCAAAGTCGAAACCAATCGAAACCGAATGACTCAATTTGGATTGCAATTTTCAAAAATCGGATTGGATTTTGACTTGAAAAGGATTATTTTAGCATTTTGCATTTGGATTTGCAGTCCACCCTTTCGAGTCCAAACCCAAAAGAATAATATTTCTTAATATTTATTTTACATGTATATAAATGATATAAATATATATACTTGAATATTTCGTATTTCAGGTAAGTAAGACATTTCACTTGTTCCCCTTTGTAGTTCCTTACTTAAAACTAGAGCTGATAAAACCCAAGGCGACCCAAGATAGACGACATGAATAAAGCGATACCCGATCGACCCAATACCCGATCGACCCAATACCCGAGAATATATCGGAATAGTATTATTCGAATCCGATTCGATCCCAACCGGATTAACCCAATATCCGATCAACCCGATAAACGAATCGACCCGGACTCGATAGCATCCGATCCGAATTTAAATTATATTGAAATTGAGCGGAATCGTAATCTATTCAATACACGAATAGCGAGATGTTGGACTAATAAATAATGGTTATATTACTTAATAAAACTTTTATAAATTCAAACTTCAAACTATATTGACTCTACAAGTTGTGTAACTTAAACTTAGTTCATACTGATATGACCTGAAATTGAATTTGATCCCAACATGTATGAATTGAAATCGGAACTAACCCGAATCGAGTGAATCCGAAACCCGAACTAAGCTGACCGGAGTTGATTCGAAGCACGACATTAGTATGAAACCCATTCAACCGGGGTAAACTAAAGACGACCCGAAAATTCTTTTAACCTGAGTTAACTCAAACTTGTAATGACCCGAAACCGAAATGACCCAAGCCCAAACTGACCCAACCCACTCGATTGCCACTAGAACTGGCAAACGGGTCGGTAAGATTGGGTTTACTTCGGATTGATTGCGGTCAGGTTGAATCGGGTTATCTTCATAATAGGTTCGATTTTGGTTTGATTCGGGTATGTTCGGTTTCGGGTAACAATCGATTCATGTTGATTCGGGTTGGGTATGGATACGGTCGGGTCCAAGACCGCTTGGGGTAAATAACGGGTTCGCCAAGTTCGGATCGGTTGGCATCGGGTCGGGTCTATGTTCGGGTATTTTGTCTTTTGCGGGTCCTGGTTCAACTCGGGTCTTTATTGATTCGGATAGGGTTCGGGTAGATATGGGATCATTTTGGTTTCAATTCAATCGAATCATGTCAATATCGTATATTATACATATATATATATAAGTTTTGAATTAATTGATAAACCCATGAGATAGCAAGATTATACATTTAAAATTATGCAAATACTGCAAAATAAAAAAAAAATAAAAAAAAGAAGAAAAAAAGTAAGGCCAGTTTAGGGTTGGTCAGATAAGTTCGCTTCATCTCGGGTTACCAAGTTTTGGATTTTCTTTGCTTGGCATTAGTAAAGTGTTTCGGTTCGAGTCGGGTTCAGTTCGTTTCGAGTTTGAGTCATCAAAATTCGGGTTATGTTCGGTTCGGGTGACTTTTCGTTTTTCGATTCTGTTTGGGTTCGCATCGGATGTCAAACGGATACGGATCATATTCGGGTCTACAAATTTGTTCGGGTCATAAATCGGGTATCGGTTCGGATTTTTCCGTTCGAATCATAAATCGAGTATCGGTTCGGATTTCTCGGTTCGGGTCATCGGGTCCGGGTCAGTTTTGCCAGGTCTAATTGCCACCTCTACTTTAAAACTTATCAATAAATGCGCTTAACTCTCTCTCATTGAATCATCACTCTCAACTGTCACTATTTCTATCATACCCAATTCATCTTTGTCCTCTGCCTTGCTTCATTGATTGCACCAAATAATTGTGCAGATTGTGGCATCTTATCATATATTAAAAAGTTCCTTGTCAAAACCTTTTGATATACGCATTTTTTATATTGGCTTTGCGTTGCCCTTTCACATTGTATTATCATTTGAGATTGTCGACCACCGATGTTCGACCACCAAATCTTAGGAACAGACTTCTGACCTCACAACCTCCCCCAACATCATAATGTTCAGTTTACTCAAGCAACTCAGCTATTGAAAGAAGGATGTAACTCGCATTACCCATCAGATTATTGGGTTTGAGTGACAAACCGTGTACCCATTTGGAACCATCAAGTTTTCCCTAAGAGTAGTGGAGCGAGAAGCCAGCTGCAACTTGATCTTTAACTTCATTGTTGTTTATCCCCCTTCAGCCTACAACATTGATCATTGGGAGACAAACGCTAAACGTTGAACAAGTGTTCCTATTTATATTGTGATTATGTTGAAGACCCTTCATTTTTAAATAAGATTGTACACTGTATACTTATTTGAAGGTGTCGTTATTTGTTCATTAATTCCTCCAACTTTGTATTTCATACTTCAAAGTTATAATGTAAAACAATAACAATTCAGAACAGCTTACCATAATGAGGATAACTACGCATCATAATCACATAAATGAGAAGTGTAATACAACAACAAATTGATCTATTACACTTTATGATCGTTCAATTATAGCATATTAACCCGACTGTTCCTAACGGTTAAATGACTCTGGCATGACGTCTATGAATGTGACTAGTAACGCTCAAATTTCTTACAAGGTGTCAGTTTTAGATAGGCTTTGTGATCGAACGGTTAATAAAATCTGACTGTGCCAAACGGTCAAATTTCATATATTTCCTATATATATAACCAATTATGAATTAATATAGTTGTTATATGAACATCATTGTTGTTTTGGAACCTCAAAGAAATTGATGGGGAGTTGCAACTCAAACGAGGAAATTCTAAAGAGACTGCGTTTTGATGGTTCCAAATCATCACCATCTGGGTCTACGACGTCCAATTTGGAGGTGAAATGTGAGCATGATATTGCTTCACCTGTCAAAATTGTTAAACAAGGACCCAAGAAAGGAAAGAAATTTTATGGATACCCACTGTGGAAGGTAAGTACTGAATTTATAAATTAGTTCATTTCATATGTCAATTAACGCTGACATTTAATAAATATTTGTTGTGTTTTTAGAGTGATAATTGCAATTTCTTTGAATGGGAGCATGAGTTGGAGAAGAAACTTGTTATTCATGGTAATGAAGAGAGGGGTGTCCTTTTAAAAATGAATGAGAAATTGGAATAGTAGATCACGAAATTGATGGCTGAGAATCAAACTTTGATTGACAATATTGTAGTTTGTGAGAAGAAATTGGAAAAGGTGAAGATGAAGAAGGAGAAATTGGTGGCAGAAGCATGCATGGCATATAAGGCTGAAAAGAATGCATTGTTGGCTATGTGTTTCTGCTTTGCTTGTATTGTTGTTCTAGTTGCAATTGTTGTTGCCAGGTTTTGATAGACCAACTTTCTTTGTATTTTAGAACGTAATATTTCAAGAATCATGTATGACATTTGTAATTTTGTATGCCATGTGTTATTGTGAATGGGAAATTTGAAATTTGATAGTATGCAAAAATTTAATTGGCAATGTTTTACATTTATATAGTTAAAAATGCCATTTACACACATTTTTATTTTGTACGAATTTGTGACACATTATCAATTGTTTTAACACGTTCGTTTATGAAGTTTTTACGACCGTTAATAGATTGTGATACTTCGCATTTTACATTGAAAACTGAAACCTATTCATGTACAGTTATGAATTAAGTTGGATTACCAATTACATATGAAATATTTAATTGTTCATAAAAACTTGAAATTACGCATTAAATATGTTAGACTAAAAGTCTTTCTAATTGGGAATAAGGGAGAAGATTGTTCACCACTTACCATTCTATAAATGAGGGTTGGAATTTGGGCAAAGTGTCTTCTTATCACACTCTTTTCAAATTCGGGTTATGGTCGCTCAATTTTCATCAAACATAACCATGGCTTCAACCAGTTCCCATAGTTGAAGATCTTTCACCGACCTCCCTACGGACATCCTTATTGAAATTTCATCTTTGTTGGCGAGTTCTGATCTGCCCTCATACGCATATTGGAAGCAAAAGTATATCGACTGTAATTGTTTTTTGTATCATGGAATATATACTGAAATTGTACTTTCAGTTGCAAGGAACTGAATAATGTGGGAAACGAAGAGGCAGTTCGGAAAATGATCAATTTAGAGAATAAGATGTGGTCATCTTTCCTTCACAACCTATCAACATTCACGTTTTTTGAATCTTTGCTATATAGTAACAATCCTCATGGCCATTATTTGAGGGCAATGGTATGTTATGTTCACAGTTTATCTGTCAATATAGTTTATATTTATGGGCTTTCAAAGTATAATATTAATGTATATGAGCAAGAGATATTGTCCAATGAATTGAATTTTTTTGGGGCTATGGTGCATCTTCATATCACATACGATAATGCTCATGTTGTTGCGCCACATGTGATAGCCCTCTTGCTCATCTGTGGTAGTGATAATGAAGAGTCCACTCAAATAGGCTGTCACATGATGGCTAATCTGAAGAGTTTTGTGGATGGAACCACTATTGTGGAGTGCAGACGAAGCCTACATAAATTCAGCAGCAAGAGTTGACCACTAGCTGATGAGTGGACATTCCCTGATTTGCGTTGTCCAATTGATGATCATGAGCAGTACTACGCCAGTGGCCTTTCAAGAGATTACTTTAATCCAGAATTAGAAGGACAGGGTCCGTATTGTGAACTTTGTATGTCTAGGGTTGAAGCTATATTTTTTGATATGGTACATTGGAGACATGATGTTGTTGCAGATTTTTAAAATATTGTAGTATTTCAGATCTCAAATGACTCAATATATTACATTTATAATATAATATATGTTAAGGGTAATACAAATAGTCATAAGTGTCCATACATCCGGCACAATATGTTTTTCACGTCAGTAATTTATTTATTGTGACACGTTATATCGTTGATGATAATATATAGTTCCAATACTCCATATATGAAATATATTAACAGAGGACACAATTGTATCAATGTATATCTATGTAGTTGATGTTGTATGGTGTATTATCTGTAATAAAATATGTGGAAGCCTTGAATACAATGACAAATGTATAAGTTTGGCATTTATTGTTGATGTGCAATAATTGGTGAAGTTCATTAACTGTTAACCTATAACATATATTCATTACGAAACTCAGGCTGGTGAAGGCAGGAGCCATAGTCACAAAATGTCTATAACTTCTAGCAGCAGCCCCCCAAACTGGCGTTCATCACCACCACCCTCTTCCCCTGAAAAATCACCGACCCAATATGTGAAATATGCCCATAGATTTTGCATTCCTCTAGTTTATATTAGGTTCGACAGACCACTGTTATTCAGGACTCCTGAATACTCAATTAATCAGGTTGGATTCTTTGACCAACTCATGGTTGTAGCAGTCCTAAAGTTAGCGTTGAAGTCATCCGGAAAATGATACTGTTGCCGGAGTTAATTGAGGGACCACTTATTGATATGGAGATGGCTATGCCAGCCTCAGAAGATGTGGTACCAGCGCATCTACCTCAAATGTCAGACCTTAAACATCTTCCAGATCATGTATGGCATGATTTATATGGTGAGCTATCTTGTAACCATGATAGAGTCATCTTACCAGAGGATAAGGTCTTATTCCTTGACCCTGAACCTATTGTTATCCCATGTATCCCTGTTTCCATAATAGATAACGCTTTGACAAGGTTATGTTTGGAGCTACACAGACGCTGTCCAAGTGCTAACTACTGGGGCAAGTATGAAACAACTTGTTTCCTTCATAAATTGCAAGAAGAGTGGAACGGCTGATATAAGGGGATGTAGGGAATATGACATAAGTTTCAAGCCTAGAAGAAGATTTGTTGTCCAACCCCAAACAGCGACTCAACTGGATCTATGGAAGCCTCATTGTGAGTAGGAGTTCAATGCGACGGGTGCTATTGATGTTCCAGTTGATGTCACAATTATAGTGTGGAATGCAAGAGGAATAGCTCGACAATCTTTCAAGAATAACTTTCGTCGTCTGTGTGGGGTACATGACCTTGATGTTTGTATCATAACTGAGACGAGGATTGGCAAGAAAAGTTCAGAGACCATCCCACAGTTCATGGCCTTTCAATCAAAGGTACACCGTCAACCCCGTAGGTCTTGCCGGTGGATTTGTGATTCTATGGAATAGCAACCGGGTCAATTTAAAGGTGATACAAGGTCAAAATTCAGGGAGGACGTGCCTATTTCAGGTATGGTGGTCAGTATGTTTGGGGGTATATGACATTGTACTTACATATTGCGAACTTAATATAACTTTGTATGAAATATGTGACAGGGGCCGCAGTTGACATTGAAGATTCAACGTCATGTTCCTGATGTATGTGGAACTGTTACTTCAACGTTGATGGTAAACATTGGAAGTTTATATATTGTAGTATTTACCTTATAACATTGTAGTACCAGATATATACATCGGATTATTGTTCTAATATTTTCTAATTTGATCATGCTCAGCATTGTATCTGCGTGGTGTGGTAGACCACTTACCCTGAAAGGTGGACCACTTACCCTAAGTAGGATGACACCTTTATTGTACTTTATTGTCCTTTTTTATAAAAATGATGTTATATTGTTATGGATTTATAACATATAGTAAGGAGAAAAGAATGAAATATCAACATTAGAAATAGCCCATTTATGAGTTTTGATAACAGAACGAACTTGCAAAAATCCATTATATTTTGTTTCTTATTTAACTTTTAAAACTATAAAATGTCCAATATACAGAAATGGTTAATCCTACTAAATGACGGACGGAGGTAATATTAAATTAATTGATGCAACTGTGTGCAATATACAGAAATGGTTAATCCTACTAAATAATTATTATTAATATGTATATTGATTGGTCATTGGTTAGCTGCTATATTCGTGTCCGGCTTTCGTCGTTTTGTGGTGTCATGTCATGTTCTGGAAACCATAATTTATATCTTGCGTTTAATTTGACACTTTATAAAATACTACCCAATTTATTACACACAAATAATCGAAAATGACGAAATGAGTATTTTTATTGACCACAAGTACACAATATGGACACCGACGAAAATTGCCATATTGGTATTTAAAAATACACCGGTGACAATGGGGTATTTAAAATGACAGATTTGCGAACTTCACTGTTAAAAGTGAGATTCCGGTGAAATTTACATTGTCGACTATTTGTTTATAATAATAATTTGTATTATAAAATCCCCGAATTATTTGCCCCCTTCAATATAATAACCTTTTGAAGCTATATTCATTTTTTATACCCTAACATCGCCGTAGCAAGAGAAAATACCATATTGACGCAAGTTGCTCACAAAATATACCAATTTGGTCATTCAGGGCAAAATTGGTTCTAAATTGTTTTCCTTATATTTAGTGGTGACTTCTTTACACTTTCTTAATACTCCACCCGTCCCACCATTATGTGCCATTGTGTGCATATTTTTATCCCACCATTACGTGGCCATTGTACTATTCCACATTAATTATAATAAAAAGTAACTCACTATCTCACTCTCTTAAAATTCTTACTCTCATATTCTAAATAAAAAATTAAAACACTCAAGTACTCCCCCAACCACTCCCATTCTCCTTATTTATAGTGCAAATAGTAGAATGGCCACGTTATAGCGGTACGGAGGGAGTATTCCTTAGTATTTCAATGCAAATATTTTTTTTTTTTTTTTGGGTCCAAGGGAGGCACAAGGGAAAGTATAATAAATTACATACAATAGGGAGAGGGGAGAATCGAACCTGAGACCTAACATACCCAGAGCCTCATTTTTAACCACTAGCCTAAGACCTCATTGACATTTCAATGCAAATTTGTGAGCAAAGCACTAATACATAACATGGCACCACTCTAAGAGCTCTAGACATACCATTGTTATCGATGCATGCGTTGGTATTTCCTAGGGTTCTTACAATGGCTAAGAAAATATTTCGAGGACCAGTTTTCAATTAGATATGTTCTTCCTAAAGTTAGCGGCAAAATACAAAGCTACGGAAAATTTCTTACCTATGATATAATTTAGTTTGATTGTTACTATAACCACAATGATAATAATAATAATTTTGAGGACAATAAATCATGATGGTTGGTGATGGTGTACAAAATTGAGAAAACAACAGTAATGACAATGGCCAAGAATTTAGATGTAGACAACAAGGGTGGTGGAGCGGCGCTTCTATTGCTCCCACTCCCGAAGATCATCCCAAAGAAGTCCGCGTCACTACCGGACCCGGAGCGACCTCCACTGCTGCTACTCGTAGTACTTCCGCTGCCCACGTTCACGCTGTCCCTAATGTCATCAAAAAATTAAAAATTCGGTGAAAGTTAGTATTGTACAAGTAATATGGTTATATAAATTAATTGACTAAATGGTGCAAAAAATGGTATATGTAGAAGTTTTCTTCTTTGCGAGAGAATAAAACAAAATTGACTAATGGAATCGATTGATCCTTTTTTTTTTTTTTTTTTTTGATAAAAGAATTGATCTTTTAAAATACTGATTTACAAAATTGCAACAAAAAATACTGATTTATAAAAAGAAACGCAATGGAATAAAACACAACTACAAATAGATAGGCCACATTGCCAGATGGGTATTAAAAAAAGACCCCTTATGACAGATGGGTATTAAAAAAAGCTCCGACCACCATAGGGTATTAAAAAACACAAAATCACGCACATTCCAACAAATTTTGTTTTCCGGCCAAAATCGTAAAAAATTCTAAATCCCATTTATTTATTTTTCATGAGTTTCTTAAATACTTTAATTGTTTTTAAATAGGTTTGAAATAATATAAAGTTCTTTTAATTGAAGATTTCAACCGGAAAACCAAAATTGTGGTGAATTTGCGCTAATCTCATTTTTTTAATACCCTATGGAGGTAGGAGCTTTTTTAATACCCATATGTCATATGGGATCTTTTTTTAATACCCATCTGGCAATGTCATCTGGCAATGTGGCCCAAATAGATAACACAACTACAAAAAGAACAAGGTCTCTAGATAACACAACTACAAAAAGAACAAGGTCTCTGTCAGAACATGAAACCGCCGAAGTAAGAATTGGCCGGTTATCGAAATGGCGCACATGACGGTCGGTAGTATTAATATAGTCAGAGATACGCGGAGTATATGAGACACAAGTTGTTAAATACTAGCTGGGAAACAAGTTAAAAGACTTGAAACCTACAAGATATTGCGCATACAGATAGACAAGTGGACCATAGTGCCAAATGGTCAAGCAACTGACCCTACGACGTACAGGGAATAGGAATCAGCAAGTAAGGTAGACAGCTAAGATAGGTGGGGCCTCAATCCCTTATATGTTCCACTTTTTCGCCTATGATGCATCCATATATTGTACAGAATTTATTCATATCAAGTGGGTCTCATACTCTAACGGGATATTAATACTGCAAACGAGATAAATGAAAATTTGTAAAATATAATTTATCCCGTTCTAGTTTTGATGGTACCGATAGAGGGTATAAAAATTATTTGGTCCACCTGATATGGATAAATTTTATTCATATCACATAAAGATATAACATCACTCATTTTTCACCAAAATCCCTTTATAATTTTTTTTTTTCTTAAAAAAAAAAACCAGTAATAAGTGTCAAAACATCCGAATGATGCTTCTTTTCCGGCCACTCAAGGTAGTTTTCACCTAAAAAACACCTGAACTACCTAAATTACCCTCATGTGCTTGGCACATGTTCACTTCCCTCACTATTTTCCATTCCCCTCCAACTTTTTTCGATCATCCCTTTTAAGATCATATGCTCCTCAAAGGGAAGATGATCAAGAACAAGAGAGGTTCTTTGCCATTGATGCAGTTTATTGAAGCACTAAAACCTGTAACTTGCTTCGAGACAAGGACCAATAATATTGCAAAAAACAGATCCAGATTTTGGCAGTGGAGTAATGATCTTTAGGTTTGCTTCAAATAATTTAGATAGCATTAATTAATCAAGGAAGAGAAGAAAGGATTAAAAGAGAGGAGGTTTGCTTACATATTCAAATTTTGGAGGAATTACAAGGCAAGGACCTATAATTTTTTGGAAAGTGATGGAAGGAGACGGAAAGATTTTTCCTACTTTATTATGAGGTTGAAAAAGCTCAACATCATCATCTTTATCATAAGCTCAACATCATTTTCAGTGTTTCATGACGAGAGATACGACAAGGTGATAATTAAATTCGCTTCCATAAATAAGAAGTATTTTTATTGAACCCTGGCCATGTTATGGACCTAAAACACTATGCTGAAAGAAATATTCATGATTTAAAAAAAATTAAATAAATAAATAAGTTAAAAAATAAAAATGATTATGAAAAGAAAGAAAAAGTAGTTTTCTTTCATATAAAAAATAGAAATGAATATGAAAAGGAAGAAAAATCAGTTTTCTTTCAATTATTTGAAAAAAGAAAAACAAAACCCTATTGTTTATTTTAATGGAATTTAGTCGGAAAAATAAGGAAATGATATATAAAAAAAGGTAAATTTCAGTGAGGTATACTTAGGCTTAATGTAAATACAGATAGGTATACTGATGTTTCAAAAAATACGGGTGAAGTTGAATGCAAATGAGAATTTCAATTTCTGAAGCAAGTGAAATGTCAAAAAAGTCTCTGTAAAACGGTACACATTTTATCCTTAATAACACTGATACATAGATTAAAAATAAAATAAAAAAGATAAATACACAAATATCTAAATATAGCATACTCTATCCCGCAATTAGCTTTCAAAAACACCAATATTTTTGTCCTACAATTAGCTTTCAAAAACCAATATATCCCATAACCTCTCTAAAACACCACTCCACTAACTTACAAATACAATATAAAAATCAACTTTCTCTCTCCAATCACTTACACATACAATTATTATATTCTCTCACAATATAAACCCCTTATCATATTACAATTATAACAAGGGCAATTATGTCAAAATTCACTCTCCTAAAATCTTGTGCTAAAACCATTTTTGAAAGCTAATTAAGGGACAGAGGAGTATGTGTTTAACAAAAAAAAAAAAAGGGCACAAATTTACTTGTTACTTAAGAATTTCAACAAGGTATACTAAGGGCATTATGGTCATAAAATTCTAAAACTGAACTAAATTTTCTAAAATACAGTGCCTCGTCATCTTTGATTGGTCAGAGTACCTCAATGTATTTTCTGAAAAGTCGTCGGTATACATATCTGTATTTACGTTCAACCTTAGTATACCTCATTAAGACATAAAGACCTAATTAAGAAAGGAATTGGTAGAAAAGAATCACCATCAAACTTCATATCACTTTCCAATCAAATCAATGGGATTTCGACGAAAACGAAACCACTATGTTACAAAAGATTTCTTTCATTTCAGTTCCTTATTAATTAGTTATCCAAACATAGGAAAAATAACTTAGTTTCTTTCAATTCCTCACCATTAAACCCAACAATGGAAATGATAGAGAAATTTTTATTGGTGCCCCTGTGGTATATCTTTTCTAGGTAGTGACCACTGGTTTCAAAAATCTAGTTTGTGCTCCTGTATTTTCTATGTATGTTTGCTCCAAAAACAAAATAGTGAATTGGACGCTAAAGAGGCCGTTAAAGAGACTTTTATTTGATGTTTTTATGTCGTGTCTCTCTCTCTCTCTGTTTACTGTCAACATAGAGTGGTCGTTGGAGATATTGGTGGACCCGAGTTAGCATTTGAAGGGGTGTAAGATGATGGCTAATCCTTCTACTGTCGCTTAGAGGCATTCCTTTTCCTTTGGAGGCTAGGTTTGAGATGATAAATCTCCCTCATTCTAAAACTTAGCCAATAAAATAAAAAATTTATCAAAACAAAAGGCATTTTAACGACCAGTTCACTATTTTGATCACAGAGTAAACACACAAGAAAAACATATGGACACCAACTGGATTTCTGAAAGCACTAGTCACCACCTCAACCTTGAAGAAGCTATACTATGGCAGCACCAATAGGAATTTCCCTTAAAATTACTTCCTTTTCCTTTCTCTTTTCTTCATTTTCCTTTCCCTTATCTATTACTCCCTCCGTTTCAATTTAATGTTAATGGTTTGACTTTTTGAGTCAAAGTTTACAAACTTTGACCATTAATTTGCAAAAAGGTATAATGATGTACAAAGTAAAAA
>BSSO01002121.1:0-20465 GCA_030267885.1 Mesembryanthemum crystallinum | reverse complement strand
CAACTTTATCTTTAGTAACTCTAGGGCCTGGGAGTGAGTCTGATCTCAGTCCCACAACAAGCTATTGTAGATTTTTTTTTTCTTTTTGCTGGCCATAGGTAAGTTACAAAGGTGTCCTTTCTAATTAATGCGAAGGAGTGTCGAGAGTGAGGGTATTTTTTGGAAATCACTTTTTAGACACCAAAGGTTAGGAGTTGTCTTATATAAGAGTTATAGATAATTGGTAAATTGACTCAATGACATCCACCTGACCGGATCCATTATAAATGGATAAATAATATATATTGATGTTTATTGGATCGAATATGGATGATGAGTTGTTGTCATCATTAATCCACAGTTTACCTGATATATATATATATATATATATATATATATATATATATATATAGAGAGAGAGAGAGAGAGAGAGAGAGAGAGAGAGAGATATAATATATGTCGCGCTTAAATAAAAATCTCATTAGCGATGAACTTAATTTGATATCCAACATATATCCTTTACATGCTTCATCGATATGGATGAATGAACTGAAATTAAATAAATATGGATATGGATAATGATGGAGAATCATAAATGAATATGGATATGACACTCAATCCATATCTGATCCATTGTCATCCCTATTTTAAATATTACTCTATCCGTTCCTAAATAACTCTACCATTTACTTTTTGCACAAAAACCAATGCAAGCTGATTTTGATATGTGCATTCTCCTTTTGCCCACAACATTAGTTATTGGGTGGGGTATTTTGAGATGTTTAGTTGGGGATATGATTGTAATTCACCACCAAATTTTTTTTCTAAAAAAGATATGGTAGTGTTTTTGTGAAACAACCAAATTAGTAAGATGGTACGGATATTTAGGAATGGAGGGAGTATAAATTATTATCATACACTTGAAGTAAGCACTTAGAATTGCCGAATTACCAGATTCGTATTTTTTATGACCATCATTCACCACTTGGGTGCTTAAAAATACTCCAGTGCTAAATGAGTATTTTTAATTGACCAAAAGTGCACATGGGTTCAAAAAGTCGCTGCAGGTGACCAAAAAAAAAAAAAAATAATCTTATCTATCCTGTTTTTGTGGTACTGAATTGTATACTACTTATTTTTCTTATGAGGTTTATTTACCTTAAATCACTTTAATCCCCTCAAAAACACCCCAAAAACACCCCTTAACTCTTTTTTTTCTCTCTCTTTCTCCTCCTCAAGAAAATAGGGAGTTAAGGGGTTTTTGAGGGTATCAAAGTTATTGTAAATAAGGAAAATGCATTTTAGTACAAAAAAATATGATAAATGAATTTTGCTCACCGGCGGCGATTTTTTGGTCCCATATGCGGTCTAGTCCATTAAAAATACTCATTTGGCAGCAGAGTTTTTCTTAATACCAAGTGGCGAAGGGTGGTCATAAAAAATACCCATCTGGTAGTTCCGCGCACTTAGAATAGTAGATATAGGCCTTAAGGCCTCAATGCCAAATGGGTCTTTTTAATAGAGCCCCTTTGCCACATGAGTCTTTATAATTGCTCCGATAACAATTGGGTCTTATAAAACTGTGACTCTTCCACATTGGTCCAATAATCACAATTCTGGTAAAAAAATTCCTGCCAAAGCGAATTTTTTTGCCATTTCCAACCATTTTTAACCAAAGTTAAGTCATTTTAAAAATGTCAACCAACTGTATCTTACTAAAGACTATAAGAATAAATGAAAAAAATGGAGAAAAAAATTATTTTTTGCCGTAATATTTGACCGGAGGTGTAAATTTTAGACCAATATGGACGAATTATATTTTTATACGACCCAATTATCGTCGTAGCTACTCTAAAGACTCATGTGACAAAAGGGTATTCTAATAAAACGACTCATTTGGCATTATGGCCTAGGCCTTAACAAACCAAAACCAAAATGGTTAAGTTAAGATAATATCAAATGATTTTTATTATCTTTTAAATTGAATGACACTCATTGGACAGTGTGCCAAAATCCAATCAAAATTTGAAATTGATATATGGAGTATCTATTTCGTATTTGCCCCCTTTCTTTTTTCTTTTTACAGCATGATCATTGATCACATATTCAGAATCAAAAAAGATAAAATAAAAATAGAGATATGTGTGGTTATGCTGTTGCCTGTACCTGGCTTGATAAGAAAACAAGCCAATAATAGTTTTTGAGTTATTGATGTGCACCCTTTAGCGCCATAATTGACCATATTGTAATTTTCATCCATTCATTAACACTTCAAATAGTCTCACTCCTCCAGGCAGTCTTTCGTGCTTCACCAAACTAAGTTATTGGTCCTGGAAACTGTCCACTGATCTTTTCAGAGTTCCAGCACCTGAGGGTATGATCACATTATCCACCTTCTTTCTATGAATTGATTATTTTTGTATGCATTTTCATGATTTTGGGTTGATTTTCCTGTTATGGTTTTCTTACTGATTGCTGTTGCATTGTATAGCGGTGAATCTTCTTTATTAGAATGGTTATTTTTTTGGGTGTTGGTAAGGTGAAACTTCCTCTCCCATCTTTTAACGCACAACTTTGGGCATTCCACGAATAATTTCATGTAGGTGATCCCCTATCTTTGGGTATAATAGTACAAGTCATAGCTTGTCTACCAGTAGGCCAACAACTCTTGGGTATTAGAATAGTTACTCCAATTTAGAACTATAATGATGAAGCATTTAGTATTAGTACTGTAAGGATTTAACTACTTTATTGATGGATCCAATAGATTGAGTTAGGAAGTACTAAATGATCTTGGCCTAATGGTTAAGATTGATGCCCTAGCTGCATTAGGTCTCGGTTCGATTTCCCCATGATCTCTTATATGTAAAGTTCTTGTACTGGTTACCTAGTTCCCTGGATAAGTGAACATTTTGTAAGAAGTTTTATATTTTGTATCAACCAAACAGCTTTTAGTTTTCCCAATAATTTCTAATAATTGAGGATTACGACATCTTATGGAGTATGACTACTCATAACTCATAGTGAATCAAACGACCTCTTGGTAGTGTGAGTTAAAAGTTAACTTAGAGAGATGTTGCAGTAGTACTTTGAAAAAATGAACATCTGGGCTGTATCTGCTGATACTTGTTTCATGGATATGTATTGAGCTATTATTGATGACGGTGAAGGGTCTTTATAACTGCAAAACTAAGCTATGCCTCAAGATTTGATTAGGTGTTTTGAGATTATGTTAATAGGTAGTTAGCTATTTTACTCAGACTCTGCTACAAATGTCTAACTTTGATTCATGTCAAGTGTCAGAGAAGGTCGTAATTTAAATAACATGTCTTGGCCTAGCATGATATATCAACTTTCTATAAACATGTCGGAGTGTCAATTATTTGACACAGGTATGTGAGGTGAAATGAAGAGTACGTGTAACATAGTTACCCACCATTCCAATCATTGAAAAATTAAAAGCGCTGCACTTTGATGGCGTCCTACCAAGTTTTTCTTGGATTTTAAAGTATGCCATATGGTAGTGTGATAACATGAGAAAACTTCTTGCCCATTGGGTAGGCAATGGTCTCCAATTTTTTCTTGTTTAGTGTGGATTAAAAGTTTCAATGGCCACCACTAAGCAGTGGCCATTGTAAAATTTTCCCCTCTTAGACAGTCACATATGATAGTTGAGAGCAGATATAGTGATCAGAAATCCCTTGTCGCACTAGTTTTAAGACTCTTTAGATTGAGTAACCCAGATCCCAAACCTTAAAGAAACTGATAGATTTCTTGATACATGCTTGCCATGATCAAGAGGAAAAGTGGACTCGGTAGTCCCATTCCTTTCCTTATGTCCATTGCTTTCAATATCATGTCACTTAGAGGTGAAGGAACTATTGGATAGACTTTAAAGTATGCGTGGAATAAATAATAAGCTTTTGTATGATCCAAACAAGTAACTGGTTGATATTGATATGCTTTTGCAATTGTTATTAGAGTCAACCCAAGAAGCATGGATTACTAGATACCTACAGGTTACACATTTTAGGGCTCACAAGCTTTTGATCAGATTAAAGGCCACATTTCTAGTGTGGGCTCTGGATGTATAGATTGAATCAGTCTCCTATTCAGTTTGGTGAACAGTGATTCCTGATGCTACAGATGTGCGAACTTCTATGATCTTACCTAGAATCCTTAATAAAGTTTCAGGATACAACCTGATCTCCCTTTGAGATTTTGTCCTTTCAATTCTAATACTCAAAACTACTGCAGGGTGTGAGCATATAGAAGAAGATGGCGTCAGCTTTCAAGGGGATCTTGATCAGATCTCCACCTGATGTCTGTGCAGAGACAGTAGCAAAAGTGAGCCAATGCAATCGAGCTCAACTTGTTAAGAATTCGTCCACTGGTTTTAAAAATATCTTCAAATTATCAGAGGCCAGGAAATTTCACGCTCCAGTTGCAAGTCATTTGAGGTCACAAGCCGTCATGGCCCCAGCCTCAGACCCAACATCAACTGCAATAAAGGTACGAAAGAATTAGCTGATCATTTTTTTTGAACGAGGCTTTGATCCTAGCTATCATTTGGTTTGAATGCTCAAGTATGAACTCATTTGGATTTTTGTCGTTCATATCTTATAGAAAGCATTAGATCCTTTTGTCTCTTGAGATAAAATGCTCTGCAAGTTGACAGTTTATATTGTTCTCATTCCTTTTCCATACAGAGAGTATTCACCTTTGGTAAAGGAAGGAGTGAAGGCAACAAGGGTATGAAGTCCTTGGTAAGTCATTGGGCTTACACATATAGATGTCGGTAGTGCATTGATAATTGTTATCTGGACTTACTAATATTTATATCTGAACGCTGAATATTCTTGCTCACCCATGGTATAAACAACTTGAAGATTATTTCTTTTGCATTAAGTAGAGGGGTAGCTAGGTCACTTGGGTGAATTTGGTGATAATAGTAGTTGACTTGTTTAATAACAAGTATGCCATAATGTGCGTGACGAGATGTCTTTTTTCTTACGGGACATGTAGTTGGGAGGTAAAGGAGCAAACCTTGCAGAGATGGCCAGCATAGGCTTATCCGTCCCACCTGGATTGACTATTTCTACAGAAGCATGCCAAGAGTACCAGGAGCATGGAAAACAGCTCTCTGCTGGTTTGTGGGAGGAGATATTGGAGGGATTGAGAGTCATAGAGAAGGATATGGGGTCTTACCTTGGAGACCCTTCTAAGCCTCTTCTGCTTTCAGTTCGTTCTGGTGCTGCGGTAAGAGACTGCAACTTTATGGTGGTAGCATTTTCTGTTAAGCAAAACTAACAGTATTTGCTTTCACATTAGTGACTGAATCCTTGCTGTCAGTCTCTCTACTGTCTCCCCTAACAAAAAGTGGTGAATTTATCTACAGATTTCCATGCCAGGGATGATGGACACTGTCCTCAATCTAGGACTTAATGACGATGTGGTTGCAGGACTGGCAGCAAAAAGTGGAGAACGCTTTGCTTACGACTCATACAGACGTTTCCTGGACATGTTTGGTAATGTAGTAAGTATTTATTTCGTTGCAGCTTATCGTGTCAGACCTCTTTCTCCTCTGTATGTAACCATTCTCTAAAATTTTCCTTTGCCAAATAAAGGCCGGCGAAATATTAGCATGACTTGCTATGTAAGACTACGATTTTGATGCAATCCTAAATCTCTCTTCTTGAATTGACTCAAACTTGCGAATGGCTGAGTAAAGGACAGAATTAAGTTTCACTTGATTCTGCTGATCTTTATGTTCTCTTGTTGAAGGTCATGGGTATTTCTCACTCATCATTTGAAGAGAAGTTAGAAAAGTTGAAGCAGGCAAAAGGTGTTAAACTTGATACGGAGCTAACTGCATCTGATCTAAAAGAGGTAGTAGAACAGTACAAGAACGTCTATCTTGAAGTAAAAGGAGAAAAGTTTCCTGCTGGTAATGTATAGTCTCTTTACTTTGTTATCTTCCTGTTCCACAGAAATTGATGGCTAATTTATTGGTAACAAGCTTAAATGTATAGTTTCCATAGTTTCTTGTTGTACTGTTCAATATAAAATAATGGCCAGTCTTCTGGTAACGAACTCACTGTTATGTCAGAGATCCAGGATAAGTTTCGTTTCATAGTAATAGACAAATGCCCCTCCTTATGTCTCCTTTTGCCAATCTTTAGATCCAGAAAGACAGCTTCAGCTTGCTATTCAAGCAGTATTTGATTCATGGGATAGTCCAAGGGCCATCAAGTATCGGAACATTAACCAGATAACAGGACTGAAAGGGACTGCAGTTAATATCCAGTGTATGGTGTTTGGTAACATGGGAAATACTTCAGGGACTGGTGTTCTTTTCACTCGAAACCCAAGCACTGGTGAAAAGAAGCTCTATGGGGAATTCCTGATTAATGCTCAGGTACACCTATGAACTAAGATGGGTTAGCAGTTGCTTTCTTTTACTGATTGATACGGCCTCTATGTTTTTTAGTTTTCATTGTCCTATTAACTATGCGGAAACAGGGAGAAGATGTAGTTGCCGGCATTAGAACGCCAGAAGACTTGGACACCATGAGGAGCTGCATGCCTGAAGCTTACAAGGAGCTTGTGGAGAACTGTGAAATTCTGGAACGACATTACAAGGATATGATGGTAATCATTAATTGTCTGTCAGTATCGGTTTAGGAATTTTACTATTCCTTGCTTTTTTACATCAAAGATGGAACCACATATGGGAGAATCTTTTGTCACAACTTAAAATGTGTTACAATGACAAAAATGCTTTGGTCCATTAATGTATACCACAGGATATTGAATTCACTGTTCAAGAAAATAGGCTATGGATGTTGCAATGCCGATCTGGTAAACGAACTGGTAAAGGTGCTGTGAAGATAGCTGTAGACTTGGTGAAAGAAGGAATAGTCGACACTTACACTGCTATTAAGATGGTGGAACCACAGCATCTTGATCAACTTCTTCACCCACAGGTACAAATATGTAAATTTGACTTTCTGGCTGTAGTTGTAGCTTTAGTCCACTTTTTATAATAATACTAGTATTTGCTTTGAATTTTCGAAGAACTTCAAACCAGCTAGATTTTAGAAGAACTCCTATTCTCTGGTCACTTTTGCTACCATCGCCCTATATCCTATTATTCCTATTACATAATCAAATTATCCGGTTCATGTTTCTGGCATATGATGGATGCAACAACTTTATTGTCCGAGCAATGGTTTGGGAGGTTCAATTTGTTTACGAATGCAAAAACTTATCAATAGGCAAGTTTGATGTCTTAATAATGATACCATAGCCACAAATGTATGTGATCTTAGATAAGCTCTCACCCTTCCAAAAAACATGCATAACATTGTGTAATTAAACTCAGATTGGTGCAGATTATCCCATTTCATAAAGATAAGAACATCGCATCAATCTTCTTACAAGTTCTTGGTAGATTTCGTCGATCATATCATTCATACCGTTAGCATAGTTTTTGCCTAAGATTTTCGATCTTCAACTTGAAAAACCCTTTCAATACAAACTCTACTTATAGTCCAAAGAAATGCCATCCATAATTTATGGACAAACAACATATAAGATAAAAAACAGAATATTCTTTACTTGAAAAATCCTTTCTGAACACTTGGTTGCAATCTCTACTAGAGAAATTACACCTCTTTACTAGCCCATAACTAGTGTTACATAGCAAAGGCATAATCAACATTTGCAACCATTAACATGCCATAAATAAGCCATTGCATAGACATTAGCATCAACCATGCTACTAAGTTGGAAGAAAACTGCTCTTTTCTTATCTTAGGCTCCATCCACAGAGCACAGTTCATTGTTCCCTTATATACCTAAAGCCTCAATCTATAGATCTCAATGAACATAATGATGTACTACAATTAGAATGGTACACGGATTACTGTCATCTTCTTTATTCATGCTAAAATTTTATCATAAGCAAAAAACATATTACATCTTGTGCTGTAAATATCATACTTATGCTAAGTCATGCTTGCATTAGTTTGAAGACCCATCTGCTTATAAAGACAGAGTGATTGCTACTGGCCTGCCGGCATCTCCTGGAGCTGCTGTTGGGCAGATTATTTTCAGTGCTGATGAAGCTGAATCATGGCAAGCACAAGGAAAGAGTGTCATTCTGGTATGCCTATATTCGTCGTTTTGTTGTTCTTGCATTGATTCATTATATATCGGGGAAAGGGGTATTTTGAATCATTGATTACTAGAGTTGACAGCTGAGAATTTAAGTTTGCACCTGAACTTGAATCACTTTGTGAACATGTTTACCTATGTACCACCTTATGAATCGTGGAACCTCCTCTTGCACATGTATTAATATGAATGAACCTGTCTCCATTTTCTTATAGAATCTACCTTTTTAAAAGGATTCAGGTACCATGTGAATTATGCCTTTTTGGTTTTCTTTCCTAGTCAAGAAGGAAATCTTCCACACCTTGAGAAGGCAATAAACCTGGTAACTAGAATAATGCTATAAACCCTAATATCTTGTATGTCAAAGGTATCTAAAACAATCTAAAACGATGTGATATGTCATAGCCAATTTCTGGTTATTGGAAAGCTGGAAAATTTAGTGCAATAAGAATGTTGATGTTTGTAGTTTTTTTTTTTTTTAATTTTAAAAATCACTTTAACTAATACTCTCTCTGTTTCACTAAAATCTTTATGCCTTGACTTTGTAAAGTCAAAGTTTCCAAACTTTGACCATTAATATATGAAAAAGTATAATGATTTTCAAAGTAAAAAAATAATATTTTTGGATTCATTTTAAATAGTATTTTCAAAATATGTTATTTATAAATTTTTGAGTTTATATAAATACAATTATTCATGGTCAAAGTGTCGTCTTCAAGACCGTGCAAAGTCAGGGCATCAAGATTTTAGTGAAACGGAGGGAGTATTAAGCAGATCACCTAATGTCACCTTAATTTACAATTTTTCAATGTAATACCTAGAAATTTTCCTCATAGTCAAAGTCTCAACTTTTAGGTTCATTTCAAAAAATCCCTGAGTGTTTTCTCTCTTTCCTTTTTATGTTTTGTTTTTGAAAATGCAATGTCACACATGAATGTTTATGCAATTTCCGACATTGCACGAAAATTTTGTTCCTTACTTTCAGTGTCCTCCAGTCATTCATTTAATAAGTTTCCATTGTTTTGATTTTGTACTTGTGATGATATTAAAATAAACAGCAATTTGTGAATTTCAAACATATGCCTCTCACTTATCTGCATGATGTCCTCTATCTGTATTTGTTTCTTTTTTACTTAGCAATATTCCCTCTCAGTTTGCTAAATATCCCTTGCAACCTCTCTGGTCTTTCATCCTTTCTTTTAGTCTTACCGTCTACACAACAAAAATAAAGGTGGGTGGATACTACTGTAGATGCGCACAAAGCCTACATTTGATCAAATTGACCCTATTTGCAGGCCCCAAACAAGTGCAGGCTCCTTATACTTATCTGATCCTCCAAGCAACCCACCATGAGATGGCATGAGTTTTTCCATAGAGGAACACTTGATAATAGATAAGAGAACCCAGACGAATAGAAACCCAAAGTTACAATTGGAACAATAATCAACATCTCCACTCATTCACAAAATCTTGTTTTTACTATAAAAATGAGGGCTAAAAGCTGAATTTCGTGATAAGATCCTATATATATTACCCAAAACAACATGCCACAAAAAAAGGAAAAAATAAAGAAGAAAAGAGAAAACCTCCCAGATCTTATAATCTTCCCAAGTTTTTCTTCTTTTCTTTTTTTATTTTTTAATTTTTTAATTTTTTTATTTTTTTTTTTTGCTTAGTTTTTTGGCACTCTTTTCCTTTATATTCCCTCGCTAGATCACCCAGCATGGTGAAATGTAGCTTTGAAAGAGCACATATTTTTGTTCTTGAACTTATGGTATGCAAGTAGATTGCTTGTTCCATTCTTTAATGTATATTGCATGTTGAAGGTGAGGAATGAAACTAGCCCAGAGGATGTTGGGGGTATGCATGCAGCAATTGGAATCTTAACTGCTAGGGGTGGCATGACATCTCATGCAGCTGTTGTAGCCCGTGGGTGGGGAAAATGTTGTGTTTCAGGGTGCTCTGAAATCCGAGTGAATGATACAGACAAGGTAAATTCTATGTTTCACTTAACTTCCATCCTTACATTACGCACTACAATGATGGGTGAGATAACATACTTACCCTCCAGGTTCTTTTGGTTGGAGACAAAGTAATATCAGAAGGTGATTGGCTTTCACTTAATGGATCTACTGGTGAAGTTATCTTAGGGAAAGTACCACTTTCACCTCCTGCTCTCAGTGGGGATCTAGAAACCTTCATGTCTTGGGCGGATGATATACGTGTCCTTAAGGTACTAAACCTCCTATTTCTCTTTTGCGATATCTCTTTTGATATGATCCACTTCAATTCTCCAATTTCAATCTCATGAAAATTTCACTCATTGTCTCACCCTATATCAAAATCTTTGTTATGTCCTATTTCTTAAGTACTGCCATTAGAACAAGGAGATATTCAGAGTGGATGAGAGGGATTGGCATATGCTAAATGTTAAACCTCATCCATACTAATAGATTGATTTGTTTTCGTAAAGGTCATGGCAAATGCTGACACACCAGAGGATGCTTTGGCAGCAAGAAACAATGGTGCTGAAGGAATTGGACTTTGCAGGACAGAGCACATGGTAATTGTTGCTCTTTTCCTATCATAATCCGATTATATCTTTGTTGTCTTGCATTTCCTTTCTGTTTTCCCTTCGAACGGCAAAGCTATGTTCAATAGGCATAAAACATTTTGTCATTCCACCATCATGCCAGCTGATTTGTATTCAAAACTTCCATAATCTACAAAAGTTTATCAATGGAAGTAATGGGTTCAAGTCAATTAAACAGCTTTTCCATTAACTAGGACTATAGTTTCTTGTGTTGGATACTGGAACGTTAAGTTTTCATCTCGTTGGAGTTAAAAGATAGTGAAAGAATTAAAAGAAGCATTTGTAAGTGGATATTATACTATTTACCTAGCCTTATTTCTTGCACTTTATTTTCATACTTGGAGGACCTTACAACTGTCACCAGGTTACTATTAAGAAGATGTATAACATGTTATGTAGCACAAATGAGACACATATATAGTTAATATTTCTATTGTATCAGTTTTTTGCTTCAGATGATAGGATTAAGACAGTGAGGAAGATGATAATGGCAGTAACATCCGAACAGAGAAAAGTGGCTCTGGACCAGCTATTGCCTTATCAAAGATCCGACTTCGAAGGGATTTTTCGGGCAATGGATGGTAACGTTTTGTTTAGGTCTTTCTATACACCTTTGCTATCAATGTGCTGGTGTTAACTCATAGGATTCTGACGTTTGGTCTGTATCTAGCATTTATGATTCACAATCTTCATATGACTTGCTGGATCTCAGGTCTTCCAGTGACAATTAGATTGTTGGACCCTCCACTACATGAGTTCCTTCCTGAAGGTGATGTAGAACAAATTGTCAGTGAACTTACCTTGGAGACTGGCATGGCTGAAGATGAAATCTTTTCCAGGATTGAAAAGTTGTCAGAGGTCAATCCTATGTTGGGTTTCAGAGGCTGCAGGTAATGCGTTATGTTGCTAAATTCAGGAATTCTGAAATGTTAATTACTCTATTAGCTTTGGGTACATTATTATTTCAAATTTGAAGCTTATCACAACTTAAAAGATCCAACTCCAACCACTAAACTCTTACTTGCAATTATACTTTTCCTTAAATTCTTATCTCAATCTATCTTCCAACATAAAGGAAACTGTTTCTATTACAAGGCCCACTAGTTTTTTTTGGCTTCTAGAGTATGCTAAAGCAACTAATGTTCCAACAAGCCCCTTGCTGGGAGCACTAAGGAAGAGTTCAGGTCTGTTCTCTTCAACTTATCTAGATAAGTTTCGGTTCATTTCAGCTCAGCCCAGTCCAGTACAATCAAAATAAGTTGAAGAGAACAAACCCATTTGGAGGCTATTGTTTCTTGTGATCAACCTCTCTACCTATATTGCCTGGCCTTCTATACAATGACTAGGGAAGCTGCAATATGTTTGTAGTCTCGTACACATTGTCCACTGTATCACATCTTATAGGTTTCATAGATGGAGTCTGGTTATGTTCTTGCAGGTTGGGGATATCATACCCAGAACTAACTGAAATGCAAGCACGG
The DNA here is from genome assembly GCA_030267885.1 of Mesembryanthemum crystallinum. Lineage (NCBI taxonomy): Eukaryota > Viridiplantae > Streptophyta > Magnoliopsida > Caryophyllales > Aizoaceae > Mesembryanthemum > Mesembryanthemum crystallinum. The sequence continues at coordinate 8,234 of BSSO01002121.1, read as the reverse complement.
GCAATCTTCCAAGCTGCTGTTTCAATGAGCAACCAGGGTGTTAAAGTTTTTCCTGAGATAATGGTTCCCCTTGTAGGAACGCCTCAGGCATGTCTCTGTTTTTCTTTGTCTCTGACTAGTTTCCTCAATGAAAGGTTTTGTTGTTTGATAAATATCTCCTTAATGAAAGTTTATTCTTCACCTGACAGCACATTTCTTAAGAAACAAGAGCAAATAATGACTTCTTAATCCTTTTGACTCTTTCAGTGCTTTTTACTCCAAATTTTGTGTCTTTTAAAGAATGCACTTCCGTGTGACAGGAATTAGGACATCAAGTGAGCTTGATACGGAATGTTGCAGAAAAGGTATTCTCTGAGACGGGTTCCTCCTTGAGTTACAAGGTGGGAACAATGATTGAGATCCCTAGGGCGGCTCTGGTTGCAGATGAGGTATAGAAACATCAATAATTTAGGGTTTAATTATATAGTTACATGTTAGTTAGTTGTATGACTATTTCAGTTATTAATCATTTAGAACTTCTTCATTGTGATGCTTCATCTCTGAAATATAATCTATATGGCTATTGTAGATTGCAATGGAAGCAGAATTCTTCTCTTTTGGGACGAATGATCTCACGCAAATGACCTTTGGGTATAGCAGAGATGATGTTGGCAAGTTCCTCCCTGTATACTTGTCCAAGGGCATACTTCAGAGTGATCCATTTGAGGTTAGTCAAGCTAATTCAGTTCTACTTGCTCTCAATGATGACCAGTAGCTTTACATTCATTGATGCTATAGTAGATGGCATCTCTTATCTGGAAACAATAAAAAATAAAAATGGAGATGATCACCCTCATATTTAACTTGTTGAATTTGATGCCAGGTTTTGGACCAGAAAGGTGTGGGCCAACTCATCAAACTAGCAACGGAGAAGGGCCGTAGTGCAAGGCCTAGCTTAAAGGTAATTTAATGCTTTAAATTGACATAAAAAAGTGCAAACTTGTCAATCCTTTGGCACAATCTTTGGAAGTCAATGTTTGTGCATTAGTTGAAGAATGGTAATGTATAACGACCAGTTTTTTGGAGTAGAAATCAGTCATCCTTCTTCCCACTTCAGGTGAGGAAGGTGGAGTATCACTGGGGTGATTAGGAAGCACCTAAGGATAATGTTGTGTAACTATTCCAGCGTTTCATTTACTACCATTGCAGTATAACTCCTGCAAAGTTGTGATCCGTGTACTATGTTACCGAGACTCGGCTGGAAGTGTCCAACATGGATACGTGTCCAAGAGTCAGACTCGGCAATATTTTGATAATTTTTGCATGTTTTTAGCCAAATGAAGTATCGAGTGTCCATACCCATGTCGAGTGTCAAGTGTCCGACACAGATAGAGGTGAAATGAAGAGTCTGAATAACATAGTCCGTGTATGTGTATTGTCCTGCTCATGATTGTCAGCATGGATAACTGCTACTAGTTCTCCTTATGAAGCTAAACTTATGCTAAACATAATTGACAGGTTGGCATATGTGGGGAGCATGGAGGAGAACCGTCATCTGTTGCATTTTTCGCGGAAGCAGGATTGGACTACGTTTCATGTTCCCCTTTCAGGTTTGCTGACTATATTTTTGAATATGAGATGCATGCATTAATTTGTCAAAGAATTCCCATATGAACATTTTCTCTTAACAGGGTTCCAATTGCAAGGCTGGCAGCAGCTCAAGTCGTTTGACACTAGTGGTCTGTACACCACCACATATTGCATTTGTGTTTTGTAAATAATTAAAAATGCAAACAGAAGTATAGAACAGTACCTTTTCACCTTTCACCTGTGGTGAAGGATAAAATTTTCAGCGTCTTTAAGTTGAGATGTATATTTAAACGGTAAATAAGGAATGAACCATTGTAAATTTGTATGCTGCGGCTTGAATTGCATGACAGCAGTCCATGGTCGGTTCAAAAGCACATCATATTTTAAGTGAAAATTGATGATTTCATTGCCAACTCACCTCTTATGTATGCAAATATTGTACACTCTATCAAACTAGAATAACAAGTAGAATACATACTATTTGTATAGGTTATGCTGATATTTTACAAGAAAGAGGGCGACTTAATTATTCATAATAGCATTTTTATGGATACAAACTTTCATTCACCTTAAGCAAACACTTTTTTCAGTCAAATTATATCATAAATCTTGTATGGCTGGGATTTAGCAAGATGATGAGCCACTTGGCTATTGTCAGCCCCGTTGACACTTGACACGAATTACGTACGCCTGGCATTAGGATCGAATGGCTGGTCAAGCTAGACCTGTGACCACGACACGGAGCAAGTTTGACGTAGATGGTCTCGGATGGATTATCAAACATGGTGACCGATCATGCTAGACAATTGCCTGGACACCATGATAGGCTACCAGAGGCAGGTGAACTAGCAACCAGATGAGGTGATAAGTGTTGTCCGAATAAGCTATTTACACGGATAGGGCCTCCGAAGCTATACGGACATTAGACAACCCAGTGCATAGCTACGTTTGCCCATGAATGGACGCGATTAGTGAAAATGGATGAAGTGTGTACAGACCCGTTCGAAGTTATACTTTGGTTGGACACCAAGGAGTTCTTTAACACTTAGATTTATTTAGAAGCTTGTGTGGTGTTGGATAGGATATATGAGTCATGCCTAACGGGTAAGACCCTAGTATGAAAATTATGCACAATCCATGTATCCACAAAACCTCTTAAAACTCTTTAGAAAGGAAAGGTCTCACCTCAGGGTGAGCTGAACTCTCAGTGGCCTTTGTCGGATAGATCATTGGCCCACTCCTATGCTTAACCTGGTTATTACGGGGAGCAACCTTAGATCTTGACGCGATGATGCGTGGGAGCCTAGAGTAAACAAAAGAGTGTAAATTGAATGTTTGAGTTTAACTTGTAGTTCTGGAATTTGTAGCCATAGAGAAGAAGAGAGGATAGAAGAACTCACCCCCTATGGACTAAAGGAAAGGAATTTCACCATCCAAAGGTTAAAGAGTCGCTCAACTCACCACTAGCCTAAGCTAGATAAAGAACATTGAGATTTGAGAAGATTACTCAATTAGAGCAATTTTGAGATTTTAATCATTCAAGTCTAATTTCTTTGCTGAATACATGCTCCATTGTATAGGAGAACTACATTGATTTAAAAAGCCAAAAATAAAAGAGATTACATGTTTAAGAAGACTACAAAGACCTAGCTACAAGTCTTTGTTAATGAATGGGACTAGAGCTAGAATGTCGCTTTCGCAAGAGTTATTCCTTGTTTGATGTGTTAGGGCTGAATCTTCTACTTGGTGGATGTACAAGGGCTGGCAAAGTGAAGACTAAGTCTTCCATAATCCCTCCAAATAGCTGAGATTGCAATTGGTGACCATCTCTCTCATGAAAACGACCTAAGCTTGGAGAAATGCTAAATTCGTCCAAAGCTGGACGCTTGTGAGAAAAACCAATTCTCATAGCTTTATTGAATTTAAACCTACTTTTTGGTTCCCATACCTTCGATTGAGACCCTAATATGCTCAAGTAAGTAGGGCTCGACCTAAGGAAGGCCTAAGAACAAGATTAAATGAGGTGTTGAAAACCGAGTAGCTGTTGGACATGAACTGGGCTATTTGAGCTTGATTGAGTGCCTTGTGGTCAAATGTAACCATGGGCCTTTCTTGATCATTTAAGGACTTGTCTCTTTTTTCATGATCATGTATAAGTAGTTTGAGACCTACCTTGCATCACACGAGGATGGTGGCTGTTTGCGAAAATGCGTTGTATGGATATGGGTACATTCCTCATCCGCGATATATAATATGCAAGTGACAATACTAGTCCATTTGTTCATGTTGATTTATTGGTTTTGATGATAACAAACATGTGAGCTTAATTTTGTGCTAATGTGTTGAAAGATTTGTTTGTTTGTTTTGAACGTTAACCAAGTTGTTGATGGTTGAACCTTGGTGCATATTGAAGATCAAGTGAAACATGAAGTCTTTGGTAGTAGAGCTTTAAATTTTGTATCTTTAGACTTCTTGTGAGTGCTATATATGCTTTGGATAGATTAGAGTTACATTTGATTGAGTATGGGATTCATGTTTCAATGGTTATGAGTTGTGCTAATTGCTGATGGAACAGTTCCATGGTAAGTACCTGTTCCATCTAGGCAGTAAGAGTTGGACGTAAATTGGTAAGTAATTATATGAGAATATTTTCGATTATATTACTCCTTGAGTAATCTCCGGAAAAATATTCACATATAATTAAGTCAAAATTATTATGAGATAAAATCAGTCAAGAATTTTGGAATTATTGTGTTCCTTGGAGAACAATATTTCCATAAGATTCTATCTTTCCTGAAATTGCTAAAAGATAAGATTTGCCATATCTTTATTGGTTGGCAAAATATTATCTTATAGGCTTAACATTTTGACTGATAATCTAGGAGTATTCTTTGATTATATCTCATATTCGGTTTCCTAAACAGTTGGCACATATGTTGGCAACAATCTTTAGAGTCTTATTTTACATAAATCTCCTTTATGTATCTAGACACATTTTGGAAATCCTACTTGACTAAGAAAACAACCATATACACGTCTATTTATTTGGATAATGTATTAGGTTAATTATTGTGTGCTTTCATTGAGATCATACGTCCATTATTGTTGAGAGCTCATAACCATTGTTGCTATACACGTTCAGCACTTTCATTGAGTATTCTGTGTGCTGAAACTGTTCCATACTTGAGAGGTGTGACTTGAGTCTTCCTTTCTTATCCTAGCACGTAGGATTACTCTTGTCATTCTTCTTTTGGGGAAACACATTTCTGTTCTTATCTTCAAGTAGAGGTACTTGAAGGGGTGATACTAGTTGGGGTTAACTTGTATGGGTGTTAGGTCTTGAGTGAGATCTAAGAGTGATTACTTGTAATCAAGCAGTGTTGCTTAGTAAGAGAAGTAGTATTGACAAATTCCCTAAGGGGTTGTGGTTTTTACTCTCATTAGTTTGATGGGTTTTCCCGCTAAATACTGAGTTTCATTTGGCGTCTCTAATTTGCTGCATTTTAGTGTAACAGTTTAATCAGAGCTGAACCATTTGTATTTGAGTTTTAAAAGGTTGTAATTTGCTCAAGGACTCAATTCACCCCCCCTGTTGAGTCCTTCTCGTGTACATCAGTTCGGATAGTGAAGGAGAACCATTAAGAGTGGTTACGTACTCCCCATGTTGGCTTGATAGCCAAGTCCGGAGTTGACCAAGTGGTTATTAAGAGCAGGTTCTATGGTGAGCTTAACCGGTGTAATGGAAGTCATCCCACGTTCCTACATTTAAGGAATGATGGGGTTAACCATGATGAAAGCCACTCCACTAGCTTGGCTGGTATATCCATGTGACAATCTCTTATGACATACAGGCGGTAATTCAGACTTGCGTGTCCTAAATTGGATGGTCCCAAGATGTTTTGGACAGTTATCCACATACACACAGGACGTAGTGGGCGGTTACCCACGTACATCACTAACGCATAGTGGCAGTAATTGCCATATCCTTAGGAAGATTATTGGAAGCGGCCATCTCCTTTACCATGTCAGAAAGTAGTCATGCTTTGACCCTTGACCCTGGACATGCATGGATGAGCGGTTACCCGAGGCACGTACAACGGTTACTTGTACAGTTGATCCACATCCCTAGATTTGTAAATGCTACACGGGGTAAGCTTGTCTCATGTCCTAGCCAGTTACCTGCATGGCTATTCGATGAGTGGAGCAGGCCACTATTAACAGGAGTGCAGGAGACATATCTTGGGCGGTTACCATTGGTTGTCCCACTCGACCTCCGATAATGTCCCACGTGTTCCATGATCCTTGACACTCTGAGGGGTAGAGAGAATGGGTAACCCCCACTCTCTCAGCACTCATCTCTATATATACTGGGCATCCAAATGGTATTAAAAGGCAGAGAGGATCTCCCAAAGAAAATCTCAAAGCAAACCGAGAGAATCTAAGGGTGTGACACCCTAGCCTCCCTAGGCTACTGGTGCTACCAATATCCATTTTCTTGAGGATTGACCCCACAAACCACCATATGTCTTTCTAACATGCTTTGTCCTCACTCGCATGCTCTTGAAACATTTCCTAAGAGGTCACCAATTCCAAGACTACTGCCAGCCAAGCACGCTTAACTGTTGAGTTTCTTAAGTTTGGACTCCCTACAAAGAAGATGCAGCTTGGTGACATGAGTGGTATCATCAAACAATATAAGCTATCCTCAACCATTGAATACTTGTGGTATTACACTCACCCCCACTGAAAGAGTGCAACGTCCTATTGCGCACTTTGCACACATTGAGCTTCAGAATCCATCCCTGGTAAGCGGCTGAACAGGCATTTCAGGCCCACGGGCTTAGCGTACAGTCATAAGGTTGCTCTGAAACCATTTGTACACCCAATCCTCCAATACAGGTTATTGGTACTACCAATATTTTCTTTCCTGGTTGTGGACCACAGACCACCACAAATCTTTCTAGCATGCTTTGTCCTCATTCGCGTGCTTATGAGAAACTTCCCATGAGGTCACACATCTCAAGACTACGTTTGGGCTACATGAAAAGAAATGCACCTTGGTGATATGAGTAGTACCATCAAATGATTTAAGCTATCATAAACCTTGAAATCCTTAGGATATTACAAAGGCATAGGAAGCCAAACGCAACGTTGGTGATACGAGTCTCTTAAAAGTTCTCCTCCGCTTGCCACATTCCTCTGTGGTAGTGAGTAAACACCCATTCTCACTCATACACAACCCGTTGTCACCAATCGGCAAGTTGGCCTCCAACTAGTACCCACACCCCCGAACTCAAGTCTCTTTCATTGGGCTTTTGATGTCATTTTCCCATTCATGAATGCAGTGCAAATCGGCATATTATGGCTTTTTTTAAAGATGTGCGTATTATCACCTTTTAAAATGATTCCATGTTTTCCTAAAATATGGTGTCGACTTCCTTTAGTAAAGTATCACTTCAACATAGTCCCTTATCACACTAAAAAGGAGCATTTCGTAAAAACAAAGACAAGAAAAACATTTCTTAGCTTTCTTTTGAGAATTTCGCTGTTCTCACATTTATCAAAAATGAAGGATTTTCAGTTTGAAAAACATCTCTTCCTAAAATAGTACTCCCTCCATCACTAAATCAAGGTTACATATTCTATTTTGGTCCATCACCAAATGAAAGTCACGTTTCCTTATTTGACAAATTTTTACCTAGGAAATGATGAACCTACCCTTACTTTCTCTCTCTTCACATGAGCAAACAATTTCTCTCTCCAATCAAATTCACTTAAAACAAGGGCATGAAAGGCATTTCACCCTCCTCATAACTTTAGTCTCTTTTGTCAAACGTCACCTTGATTTAGTGACGGAGGGAGTATCACATATCAAACAAATCTTCCATTCGCGCAATTTTGTATACCCATGGCCACCCAAAATTCTCTTAATGAAATTATCAAGGACGGTACTTGAAGGGTTTTTGCTTCGAGTATATAGCATATCACAGAGGTTTCCAAATAGTCAAACTCAAGTTAAATATCATCATTTGAAATTTTACATACCAGTTTGTCTTCGTGTTTTAATAGGCTTGATATACTCAGTCTTTAGGTTATGGCCATCATTAGTGAGTTTTGTAATATCAAAATCATCCTATGCAATTTGCTTTCAGAAATTACCCAACTCACTTGAGTGCTCAGTGTTAGGATTTCGGATCTAAAACAGTTAGACATAAACAAAATATGATCCGATACCAAGAAGCATGCGCATATTGAAACCAAAGAACACAGTTCGAATTATACCTAATGCCGGGCAAGAAGATTGATCCAACGGTGTATCTGAGATCAGCGCGCCAAACGGCACGCCTCTGCTGGTATCCACACGTAAGATGAATTATGAACACGTGCAGTCTGCTAGGGCTAAATACCAGATCCGACTCTCTCTTCTCCTCTCTCTATATGAACGATTAGGTACTGCGTATACTGCTGTGTACACGTATATCATATCAGCCCTAATACGCTTCACATATATAGAGAAGGCAGAGGAGACCTAATCAGGTTTAGACGTGTACTGGGCTTAATCCGAATGAGGCCCAATTAATTCAACTTACTAAGTGTGCGACCCTGCAGGCTCACTTAAAGTTGGCAGTTGGTCCAAACTCTTTTGGCCCAACCAGTCATGAGCG
>BSSO01002120.1:0-20482 GCA_030267885.1 Mesembryanthemum crystallinum | reverse complement strand
TTTCATCAAAGTACAGGGGTACCCCATGCTCTCTTCATCTCTTAAGGGTATGTTTGGCAAAATTTGCTATATCTGTTGCTTTAAATCTTGTTTGGTAGCAGAGAGCAAAAGGAACAAGTTGCAGCTTCAAGCTGTAACTTTTACTCAAAATCTAATTGTCAAGTGAAAGTTATTATGAATGGCTTTCAAAAATCAGCTGTAATTGTGAGTTGTAGCTGTAACTGTTGCTAAAGTCTTGTTTGATAGTTGAGATAAAAATGAACAAGTTGCAAGTTTCAAACTGTAAATTTAGCTCAAAAGCTAACTTTTGAAAGTTTTTCGTGCCAAACATACCCTAAGTTATTGTTCCATAAATGACTTTAAAATCATAAGAGCTATCCCGGAACCATCCCAAGACAATCTGTTGGAACGTTTGGATTAGTCTAGATCCTTAAAAGTCAACCTATTGTAATGCACTGATGTTATTAATCAGACCTTTTATACTCCCTTAGTCCTTAAATCACACAAAGAACCCAAAATCACATTCTTAAAAATATATATCAAACATAAAAAGAATCTTAAATTCTTGGATACAACCGTCTAACTGTTAGACGATCTAATTAATAGTGACTTTCTTTTTTTACGATGCTCTTGAACAGTAGTTTAAGAAAATATAGATTTTCCTATTATTATATTACTTCCTCCGTCCCACCATTATTACATGACCGTTGTTTGCATATGGTTGTTCCAGCATTACGTGGCCAATGTACTATTCATCCCCACAAAAGTCATAAATAACCCCATTCACTATCTCTCTCTAATAATCAATTTTTTTTTTTATTAATAAAATACTCTCTCTCTCTCTCTCTCTCTCTCTCTCTCTCTTTCACCCACTATCTAAACCCAAATATTAAAAAACTCCCACTTGTTCTAAAGTGAACCGTTTAATGGTCAATCTCAACTTTCTTTCCCCATCCTTATTTTTGCCATCATATAGTGATTTCGTGTGGGGACGACACGTGGGATACCACGTAGGAGCTAACAAGATGCCACATAAGCAGCCACATCTATGTGAGATTACATCTAAGATGCCATGCAAGCAACCTATGAATAATGTCACACATTAATGCGACTTTTTTTAATTATATTGATTAAGTATGACATTAAGAATTTAAGACTATAAATTGTGTAACAATATTTTGTTTTGAAGTACAAAATAAAATAACTTTGGTTTTACAACTCTAAAAATTATAATCTCTACATCATTGGATTGGATTTAAAAAGTACTTCAAATGAGATATATTTGTCTTATTTTTGGCCTTATAAAATTGGTTGGAAGCTATGTTGATTGTTTTATTATTTTAAAACTTATACATGAACATGGGTAAAAAAAGTAGGGGAGTCCAAAAGTTTGTGTTTCATTTCAATTCATCATCCATATAAATGCTATGTTAGCAAATTAAATATCACTTTATTTAACGCCTAAGTTACCATACCTCATTTACACTTTTGAAGCATAAATGTGAAACGAACTAAGAGTTAGATACTTAGATGCATATAATACATATCAAAAAATATTTTCCTAATTTGTGGAGCAGGGGATGATACGTGTGGTGTAATGGGATGTTACGTAGATGTCCATTTATCAATTACAATCCACTTTTAACGCTTTGTCTACAATATGAAAGAGTCTAAAATTTAACACCTCAAACACACATATAAAACACATATGAGAAACAACCTAAGAGTTAGATATGTATTTATTAAGCTTTATCTATATATACATTTTTGGACTTTTGATTATTTGGTCTATGTTTTTTTTTTTTTTTTAACTATATGTTTAAATGATTATATTGAGACATTATCCTTTTTTCTATTGTTTAATTTTTTAATTACTTAATGAGTAACTCTCCTATACAACCGTCTAACAATTAGACGACTTAATTTAAAGGTGATTTTTCGTAACTTAAGGGTTATTTTTAATGACTTAGGGGATACTTTATACTACTTGACCCAATCAAGTGATGGCTTTTTATAATTTAATGGCTACTTTTATCGGTTTAGGGGTTACATTTTACGACTTAAGGTAATTTCATAAAATTATAATAACATGTAAAAAGTAACCTCTAAATGGCTTAAAATAACCCATAAATTGCCAAAAGTCACCATTACATTAGGTCGTCTAACAATTAGACGGTTGTACACAAGAATATGCGTTACTTGATACTTTAAAAACATATATATAAATCTTGGAAATATTTTTAATGTGTCTGTGCTTGCGAAGCACAGAATATCAAACTAGTGATTAGTAATGGTGGGACGGAGGGAGTACTATAATTGGGTCAATATTTATTTTTACAGAGCATCAAAAGTCAAATTGGAAGTTGGAACTGTCAAACTTTGATTACCAAAACATTGTGTTTAGATAATAGTTTACATCAAATTATTATGTTTTGTTGAAAAAATATAGAGAGAAAATGTTGTTTGAATGGTGTCTTAAGCAAAAATTTGGCAACAGTTTGCGGAGTTGTTTTCTTAGGCCACAATGTCAAATGGGTCTTTTTTGTAAAACCCCTTTGCCACATGAGTCTTTAAAGTTGATCCGGCGACAATTGGGTCTTATAAAACTGTGACTCACGTACATTGGTCCAAAAATTGCAACTCCGGTCAAAAAATTCCGGCCAAAGTTAACTTTTTTCCCATTTTCAATCAATATTAACCAAAGTTAAGTCATTTAAAAATGTCAACCAACTGTATGTTATTGAAGATTACAAGAAATAAATGAAAAAAATGGGAAATTTTTTATTTTTGATCGGAAAATTTGACCGGAGATGTAATTTTTGGACCAATATGGACGAGTTATGTTTTTTTAAGACCCAATTGTCGCCGGAGCTACTTTAAAGACTCATGTGGCAAATGGGGTCTACTAAAAAGACTCATTTGACATTGCAGCCCTGTTTTCTTGCATACTCTAAAGCAAGTAAAGCAACACTGTTTTCAACTTTTGCCCACAAAGCTTGTACAAATAGTTGAAATGCAACAAGAAGACACATAAAGTATTGTCTATCAAACAAAGGTAACAATGAGGGATTTAAATTGTTAAACTCACCCACTTAAAAAGGGAATGTCTTTGTTGGGTTTTCTTGGTTATTTCTTTGTCTCATTATTACTATCAAAGAAATGTTTATTAAGGACTTATATGTGTATGGTGCTTAGGTGAACCACTTTAGTAAGGGTACAAGACTATGATATAGATTTGGGTTTAAAACCCAACAAGGACATTCCTTCTGCCAATAATTACATTACAATTATTTGACAATTAAAAATGCTTTAGCAGTTAGGACTTATGAGTATCGTCACCCGTCTTTCATGCCTCCCTTACAATAAATTTTTAGGAATTTGGTCAAGTATAGAAACGAATTAACCCATAAAGTAAAGCAAAATCAAACACGACAAGTGTTTAATGTGGAGGTTGAATCCTCTACCCCTCAATATGTATTACTTAACTCAACAATAAAAGCAAATAAGCAATACAAAATTACAAATCCTCACCATAACACTTTGAGGTGATTAAACCTCAAATCATAACCCCATATTTATAGGATAGACCCTTCATAATCCTACAACTTTTTGGATTAAGAAAGAAGTCACAGTTATGTAGGAGTCTAATTAGATCCCACCCTATAACAAATAATATCCCAAATTATCTTTCGATAAACTAAAATATTACATGTATTAGAAAACTAGAAAATATCGTAAAATACCACAAAATATATAGCAAAAGATTATTTCGCTAGCATTCCGAAAAAACAGCCCGAAAAACATTTCCGTGCATCGCCCCAGGTCCACCCGACCGGGATGGCAGGTGATCAGCGTGTACTGCCTCACCGCTCGAACAGGCAACATTTTGCCTGGGCTGGTGGGGCAGCTCCTTGGCATTCTTCATCTGTATTCAGATGATGTTGTGCTTAGCCTCATTATTAGGAGACATATAATTGATTGAGATTCCAACTATCAGGTTAAGTTTTTTGGTTTAGATGGTTTCCTTCACATGGTATCAGAATTGTAATGACCAAAGAGGTCATGAGTTCGAACGCTTCAAGCCCAAAGGACATTTGCGTAAGGGGGTGTATCAGAGATATATATAATAGAAATTCCTCCTATATATAGTTGAGCCTTAGCACAAGGTAGGGTCAGCCTGTGCATGATCCATGCTTCAAGTCCAAAGGCCATTTGCATAAGGGGGCGTATTAGCCGATACATAATTGATTGGACTTGCAACTATCAATTTAAACTTTTGGTTTGGAGGGTTCCTCCTCACTAACATATATATAAATAATTAATTAACTTTAGAAAAGTTTTTTTCTTAACCTCATAAGCTACTCTATGTTTAGTAGTAGTAATGTAGATGAATATAACACCACATCACATTTCATTTGATAAAAATCACTAAAGAGAAAAAGAAGAGATATAACAACTCACGAAAAGAAGAAAAAGAAGTGTAGATATGTAGAATGGCCGTCAATGAGCATCAACTAATTATCACCTGTCCCAATTAGATTCTCTATTTGCTTTTAGTCAGACCAAGGACACCTCTTTCTCTATTTCTTTCATCCCTTTCTTCCCCTCACATATCCTTTTGGTAACTTTTGCTAACACTTTAAATTTCTTTTTACCATTTTTTTATACTACCCCATGTTCCCTAAAGCCTCTTTATTCTCTGATCATCAGCCTTCACCAAGGCCTTTTCTCTCTCTTGGAATTGAAGCTCTATGTGCTCAATACACTCAAATTATACCCATATATTGCTATTGAATTGATATAGTACCCATTTACACAAGCAAAATTATATTGGGTCAAAAGAGATCAAGTAGTAATAAGCTACTAGTTATTAGCTTTGGTAGCTAGCTAACTTGTTTGACTAATTCGAGTTCTGGGCAGGATTCTTGTTGGTCGTGTTGTTAGTGTTGCTAGAACGAGATGAGAGAATTTGAGTATGAGGAGCTCCGAAAAGCGACCCGAGACTTCTCCCCTTCAGAAGTTGTAGGCAAAGGAAGCCATGGATGTGTCTACAAAGGAGTGCTTGGAGATGGGCAAGTGGTGGCAATCAAGAGATGCTCAGTTGGGCTTCAAAATCTTCAAGACAACTCCAAGCTTGAGAATGAAGTATGTATCCTCTCCTCATTGCCCAAGACCCACAATGTTGTGAGTCTACTCGGAACGAGTCATGATCATCATGACTCGGCCTACAACAACAGCAACAACAAGGCTATTAATGGAAACATGAAGGTAAACAAGATTGTTATGATGTTGGTCATGGAGTTCATGCCTTATGGTTCACTCCATGACTTGTTACATTCCAACCCACCACCACCAATGTTGTTGAGTTGGTCAAAACGTGCACAAATTGCTCTTCAAATTGCTAAGGCCTTGCAATTTCTTCATAGCATGAAGCCCAAGGTGATACATAGGGACATCAAGTCAGCCAATGTTTTGTTTGACAAAGATTGGAATGCCAAGTTGGGAGACTTTGGATTGGCTACAAGGCTAAACGGCCGAGTTGACTCAGTGAGTCGACCCGCTGGCACGATTGGCTACTTGGACCCTTGTTACACCACGCCATGCATGCTAAGCACTAAAAATGACGTGTACAGCTTTGGGGTAGTTCTGTTAGAGATTATTAGTGGCCAGAAGGCAATCGATGCTTCAAGGGATTCGATATCTATAATCGAGTGGGCACTACCATTGATCAAGCAACGAAAATTTGAACGGATTTTTGACCAAAGAGTTGCAATGCCAATGTTCATGATGGGCATGGTGCGGCACTTGCTAGGCATAGCCGCTCGTTGTGTTTCTTGTGTTGTAGATGATCGACCAACCATAGACGAAATTGTTAGTGAGATGGAAAATTATTCCTACATAGAGAAAGAAAGAAGTCATGTTTGGGTGAAGTTGTTTAGGGGAATCATAATTTTGAGGAGAGGTCGAAGAATGGCATCGAAAAAACGAGCCATTAACGTCACCACAACAACAATAAAATGTGTAGCCCGCCAAGGAAGCGTTCTACAACAACATAACAACACTGAGATTTCAAAGGGAAAACTGTTGTTAAGGGATGTTTTAGCTGATGTTAATCTTCAATGACTCAAGACCAACGAGTCAACTCGTTCTAACTCGGCCGAGTTGGATCAACTCGGGGCAGGTCAAAGTTGGGTTTTATGTTCCTTCTTTTAGTTAGAGGTGCATGAGCTCCAAACACAAGATTCCCAAAGTTGGTGGAAGAAGGAATATGTAATCAAAAACAATACATTTATAAAAAGCATTTTATGAATTGTTAGATGCTGTGTCATTCCATGTTTGATAGCAACATTTTTCTTGCTTTTATGTCTTGTTGTTAAAACCTTTAATTTGCATTAGTGTATGTCATCCCTAATCTTTAAGATCTCAAGATAAGTTGATTTCTTTCCCTTATCTTGGTACCTAAAAGAAGAGAGTAACTATATATCTAATGTACCCAAAACATTTCTTTTTCATGGAATGCTGGAAGATTCCTTTTGGATGCTAGCTTTGATATGTTCTCTATTCCCTACCACATCCCCCTAGGAAATGGAATAATTTGCCTACCTTCCAAGGTTTTTTTTTTTTTTTTTCAACAAAATTATAAAATTTTTTTATGAGGTTGAATATAATACTATAGATTATCTCTTTTAATAAAAACATTCTTGTTTAGGTGTCATGAACTATTTGCAAGATTTTCACTTGGTGGCATATGCTAACGTTGTTAACTCTATTGCTAAGACCTGTTCGAGATGATTGTCAATTGCTAGTTTCAGTTTTAAAAATTTTTAAAACTGTTTGTAGATTTTAAGTTTAAAGCTAGAAATTTTATCCGCTATAGCTATTTATTTGATTTTCAAAATTGACAACCAAAAACTAAAAACCAAAAACACGTGGAATCTGGTTTTAGAGTAGGCCTGAGATATGGATTTTAGACAAAAACAAAAAGAAATTAAAAATTACAATATCGTGTACCTAAGAATCATTTTTGAGAGACAAAAGTTTGAAAGTATTCATTTAAAAAAAAAAATTAACATTTAATTGTAAAGTTCACCAAAGTGGGAATTATTAGCATCAAAGCTCTTCAATATTTTCAGTCATTACAAACTACTAGCATAGTTAGGAATAGGATTGTGAATCTCATTGTTTCATGTTTTGGTTCCATATATAAAGCACACTCAGCCACTCAGGCACAATTTAGTTTAATTGGGAGAATGTTTCCCTCCACCTTTTATAATTTGGTAGTATAAAACAAAGCAAGTTCAGAGAGATTGTGACACATTTTTTTTTTTTTTTACATCAACCACTTAATCGCAGATAATATGACTTGAGAGTTGACACAATTCTGTACAAACATAATCTTCCACAACTAAGAA
Source organism: Mesembryanthemum crystallinum (assembly GCA_030267885.1). Taxonomy (NCBI): domain Eukaryota; kingdom Viridiplantae; phylum Streptophyta; class Magnoliopsida; order Caryophyllales; family Aizoaceae; genus Mesembryanthemum; species Mesembryanthemum crystallinum. Next base: position 13,070 of record BSSO01002120.1, on the reverse strand, counting down.
CAAAGAAAATGTGAAGTATCTTTTGCCATTTAAATGATCTCTATATATAAAATATGTGTTCACCGAACTATATTTTCCATTCAACCAAACAGAAGCCTAACTACGTATACACCCAGGGGGCACGAGAGAACACAAGCAGAAAACTGAGCGCCAATGTTTCATACAACCGTGGTAACACAAGTGTTTCATGTGCTCAGTATCACGCATCGTAGAGCAACGTATAATCCAGCATTGGGTTCATTGCCAAATTTTGGTAATTTTCGTATTTGTACACTAAACCAATTGAAATTGGCACTTTACCTTGAGGGAACCACTGATGATGGGTCATGACAGAAAAATATGCTGAACTTACAATATGTAGAGGGATCACGAGCCAAGTAGCTTCTTCCATCTGGCATATCCGAAAATGAGGACAAAAATCAGGACACAGAAAGCTGTGGCGCTTCCGATAACAGTGCCAAATATGCCGTCTATGTGGTATAATTTACAGTCGATGTTCATGCCGAAAATCCCTGCTACAAGAGTATCAAGTGCGATAGCGAACGATGCAATTGTGAGAGTCAATTGCAGTTGAATAAGCTCATTACGCTGGTTGTCGAGTTGGATATTGACATAATCTTCTGTGTCGTCAATGTATTCTCTGACCTGCAATATATACATTATTACCATGTGTTGTCAATGTACTCTCTGACCTGCAACATATACATTATTACCATGTGTCTCATCCTCCCCGGAGGGGGGGAGGAAAAGAGAGAAAATGAAAGAAGAAAAAGATACTCAGGCACAAGTAATTGAGCTGAAGAAAACTGTGCTTGTAGGAATAACCAAAACCGAGCTCGTAAACAAGTTCCTAGGCTCAAAAGCCATTTCAAGACAGAGAGGAAACATCACAAGTTCAGAACTAAAGAACATTTGGCACGTATCTTCAGCCATTTATGTGGTGCCTGTTTGCTAGTGATTTGAATTAATTGCAGTACAATGAGGTATTCAGAAACTATTTGTTCGGTCCTTAATTTTATCGTCTGAAATCCCTAACTCTGTCATAATATACTGATGTCCTATTCTAGAGTCGAGCATCACTGATATACTGAATATGAAGACAAAGAACACAGGAGTCAAAATACATGGGTTAGACTCATAGAGCTTCAAGCTTTCACCGAAAAGGGAGAAAAGAATACTAGAAATAGAAATTGATAAGACCTCATATTTCGGGTGTTGAGGATCTTTGGAAAACTGAAAAAGGCCCTCTTAATACTGGGGGATCCCAAAGAACTCCATGCTTTCACCCAAAAACTAAAAGCAAACTGTTGCACATTAATCAAGCCTCACATGTTCCTTTTTGGTCTTTAATTCCTTCCCCTCTCCTTGAAACAGAAGAAATATGAAGCCCTGAGGAGAACTCCACCCAAATTCATAGCTCTGGACCAGTTTTGATTTTTTGGTCTATATGTCAAGGCTGTTGAAATTTCTCCTTTGTCTCATTGAGTGGGTCAGGGGGCGCTCACATATTTCGGACACTTTCAGGTTTCAGTGAGCCCCAATGTTGGAGAAGGGCCTCTTATATGTCACAAGTCTACGGTACACGAAAACTAACTAGTAGACCCCAGGGATATGAAATTATCACTAAAAGACATCAGAATACGAATTCTGATCCAGCTAGAATATGTTTACATCAGAACATTAGAAAGATAAATTATGCTCCTTGCTATCTTGGGTACTTTTCTCATTCACTATATGCTATCACCCCATCCCCTACCCCACTTCCCCTGCTATAAAAAAAATATGGAGAAAAAGACAATCTGAACCCCAATTCTGATATTAACCCACCCCACACCAATATAATAAACACAAACAAAAGGAAGAAAACGAACACCAACACACGCATAGGATTACACACGTGGACATCTCACTCAGCACACACAAGGAAACTACCATCACAAAAGAAAACAAAAACAATTGGTGGCAAAGCAATCATATGGTCTCTCACAAATACATTGATACTTACAGACAATATCTTGTTCCTAGTTCCATCCAACTGCATGAAATAAGCCTCCAGCAACATCTCAAGATCTTCAACATCATCTTCCCAGTAGTTGCTAGTCACTAAACTTCCACTCTTATTAGAACTCATTCGATGAAGATAATGAGGTGCCGGGACAATAGAATTTGAAGTTGCAGAATTCAATAAAGCTTCAGATTGCTGATATTGGATCAACTTCCTCGTAAGATACAGATGAGCCATATCTTCATTATCATCCAACAGATGCTCAATTTCATCCCTTACCTGGCAAAATTTGACTTGAGCCTTATTATTAAGAAGCTGTACAAGAGAATGCAGTGAACATAATATGGCTTGCTTACGAGAGGCAAATGGACTAAATGAGCACTAAAAGCCACAAATTACACAGCACAAACCCTTCCATATACATCTAATTTTGCATATACAAGCTGAGTAGATCTCATTACATACTGCAACTCCGGACTTGACACCATCATGTAGTCCAAATACAGTTGTCCCACAATATAATAGTGAATAGTTAGATACAAAATCTCATTTTTTGGTGTATGGCATAATACACCAATGAAAAATGAGAAAGAGAGAATTAATCAGAGATCATGATCAAGATGAGAAACAAACATATTATGATGTGCAGACAGGATCCAAAACATCTGGCCTGGTGTAGCAAATTTTTTGTTTCCAAACTTTAATTTCTAAGCCTCTGTTGATGTCTGAAAAGAAACCTCTATGCTTTTCCCCAACGTGTTCTCTAAAGCAAATAACCAAGAGGACAAGTCTCTTGAACCAACAACAATAAGGTGGATTAGAAAAACATGGTAGTTTCATTTGGTTCAGAACTCAGGTTTCATGACAAGGAAGCTTAAGGCTTGCTGCATTTTTGGGAGCAGCGTGTCACGTGCCAGCCTGCTCCCGTTTAATCTTGACAATCCATATCTCATACCTTCAATCTCGAGTTTGCAACCTTTAATTTTGAAACTAAGGGTGTGGTCATTTCAACTGAAAGTATTTGAGCTGAACTGAATTGAATTTACCTGAACTGAAATGAAATGGGATCGAATAGGGTGAAATGAACACATTCTAAAGAGTCCTTTCAAATTACCCCAATACCGTCAACTTTACATTCCCATACTTCCTCTTTTTCCCCATCAGCTCATCCCTTTCTATTTCCTGATATCACTTCCTGAAACTCTGAATTTCACAAATCTGTATCAATGGGCAAGCAATGGACGACGCCCTTCACCACTGCTCTACTTTTCTTCTTTTTTAGATAAGAAAAAACTTGTAAAGAGTACATCATAGGAGGACAGCAAAACCTCAAAAGAAAGAACCTACAAATCACCCCAATGACGTTGTATGTCAGTGAGAGTGACCCCTGTAAAAACCCAGCCACCTTAGCCCTTAAAGATGCCAAATCAAAATATGATCCCAAACATACTCAAGAGACTTGGAAATCCCGGGGAAGATCCGATTATTCCTCTCACTAAATGCACCACAAACCTGTGGAAAAACACAATGCCACAACATCTTATCCCTCCCCAACCCAACATAACGATGATCCTGCAAAAGCTAAACACCAGTAGCAGGACAAACAAGACACAAAACACCCCCCCCCCCCCCTAAAAAAAAAAAAAAAGATCCAAAAAGCCTCCTCCAAATGTTCCATGTAAAGTCACAATGTAGGAAAAAAGATGCAAAAGGGTCGCACTAGCACGATGACAAAGCGCACACACACCCGGAGACTGCCCAACCAGGTCATGAGTGTTCCATTTCCCTAGTGTCCTGGTCCAAACAAAGGTGCACACATTCCGTGGAATCCCCTTAAACTTCCAAATGAATTGGCAAAGGGAAATGGAGGACACAATGTGAGGGTTCCTGTTCATCTCACTAATTCCCATTACGCCCTCTTTTCTCCAAAGATAGACATCAATTCACCACTTCACCAATGTCAATGAAGCTCTCTTATCACCTCAGTACAAAAGCACTTGCTGTTTAAAGTCTTAAGGGGAAATGGAGGATAATGTGAGGGTTTCTCTTCCTCTCACTGATTCCCATCGTGCTTTTGTCCAACATCAGACATCAATTCACCATTTAACCATCATCAATGCAACTCTCTAATGCTCCTTAACGTCAGTGCTAAAGCACTTATCATCTAATGTCTCTGTTTCAGTCCCCAGAATCCCCCTACTTGCCTTCGCTGGCTCCAGCCCCAAATCCAGACAAGGAGTCAAATGTGGTGGATAGTCACACAAGAGAAGGAGAGCTCTAACGCCAATTATATGAATGGCAGGCAGAAGGCAGGGATTCCCATAAAAGTATGAAGAGGAGAGAGAGAAAAAGAAGTGATAGGATAAAGACTGTGTGAAGTTGTGAGCTAACAGTGATCAATCAAGATGAGCAAAACAATGTAGCTACATATGAATAGAGAGATAGAGGAGAGGGTTGGGGACATAAAGAAAAATTTTCTTGGTATGAGCAAAAGGATGTTCGATGAATTATTTGGAGGCATGATTTTTTTAGGATATGGTACATGGAGCCCCTGTGCTTTTGGCAATTTCACGTGGACAGTACTTTTTCAAAATGCATATGGTGCTCAGTGCTCCTGTAGTCTTTAATTGATCTACATATGTTGACTTTTAACAGACAAGAATTGTTTGAAAAAGACTAATTTAACATTTTCTTAACAATATAGTTAGTGAGTTCACTGTGCAGATGTTGTCAAAACTTAAGGGGTACCACAATCTGAAAGCAGCATCCACCAGGTATAGAAGTCCAAAGCACAAAGGTATCATATATAATTTCCTCTTTTTCTCGAGACAGGAGTTTGTTATTAGCTAAAGTAGCTCTAGTAATACATAAGCACTGGGAAGTACAAACACCTCGAATAGGTGCCATGTCACGTGTTGACACGTGGACATGACATGACAGAATGCATATACGCGGACATGGCACATATTAGGCTTTTCATCCACCATAAATGGTGCTTCCTTGAATTTGTGTCATGTTCTTGCACGGTTGCACCCTAGCACTAGGGTAGTAAAGGGGGGGAAAAACACATTGGAGACGTACAAATTATGGCAGTATTGGAATGTTTGGTTCAAAAAGCAAAGGAACGCCAACGCCCCACCCCACCCCCCCCCCCCCGCGCGCGCGCGCACGCGCAGAGTTGAGGGGGGAAATTAAAGAATTCCCTCTCTTACTTTATTTTTGCCGAGTCTGGGTAACGTAGGTCATGGCATCACATATCATAAAAACAAGGTAGAGGAATCAAATTGGACTAACCTAATTCCCCGACCAAAAAAAAAAAAAAAAGAAAGCTTTTTCTTTCTCCAAACAAACATTTAGAAAGAGAGAGACCTTTTTTTTTTTTTCTCTTTCAACTCCAACAAAAAGAGATGACCCAGACTCGAAAGAAGGAAACAGCAATTAGCAAAATCTGATAAAACACATGCACCGATGCGCATAACCATTACCAAAGAACCAAAGGCTTTTTTGGTATTGAAGTTAACCATATTAACAAAGTAAAATCATGCTGCTGAAGATAAAACTCTTACGCAGATCACTACCAATTTTCGATTACAATTGGTAAAATTGAAAGGAAAATTCAGGGATCAAAATATCGTTATCTCAAAAGCAATACAAATCAGCATATCAGAATGCATCATTCGTGATTTCATTTGCCAAAACAAATCCCACTGTAGCTGTAATCACTGGAAAGGTTCATAACACCGGATCACCAATCCAGATATTGGTTGTGACAGTCTGCACAACTGAAAACAAATCCTACTTCCACAGCAGATGGATATTGCTTGTTATTACTCTTTTATCAATTTTTTTTTTTTTTTTTTATGTTTGTTAATGATCATGCACTGGTCCATGTTTATATGAGTTTCACAAAACAACTTTTCAACATAGGTATGAGGAAGGCCTACAAATTAACATAAAATTAGAAGCAGAGGAAGAAACTTAGCAGAATACCTTTTGGACCCGAGCAAGCAAGCGTGTCAGGTTACTTTTCAAACTCCTCACACGTTCAAGATTCTTTGTACTAACACTTCGAGCCAATTCGTCCAACACAGGATAGGCATCTTTCTCAAGATCAGCCACGCTAGACTCCAAGTATGAACACACCACCTCCAAAGCAATTTCCAGCACCTGAAATTCAAACGGTAGTTCCTGCTGTTCACCTTCATTGGGTTCGGAAGTATGTGCCCATTGTGCCCCAGTCGAATGCATTTCATTGATGGGACCTTCTTTATTCAACATGGCCGGACCTTTACGAGGAAGCTGCTGTCGAAGCTGATCTACAAAAGGAAGAACCTCCTGGCGGAGAGGATCGAGCAAAAGCACTTCTTCAGCAGTGACTATGGCCTTTATAAACTCTAAATTGACAACCATGGCTCTCTCTCTAGCTGCCAAAGGATACAAGAAAATGGCACTGAATTGATCCTCCCACAATCATCACAATGTTGTAAGTCAAAAACTTGCACAGTGAAATACTGTTTACTAACGAACAATGAATAGAATATCTCTATTTACTACCTTAAACATAGATAAAAGTTTATTTTTCATTGATTATTTTTAAGGAGCAAATTTAACTACCTATACACGATGATCCATAATGTAATATCACGTGTGAATGTCCGTTACCGGCCAATACATTACGGCGTCAGCTGCTACATTTTGCTATTGTAGTCATTATACATTTCATATATGGATACAACTTTTACTCATAATTTTGGTCTTATAGATGTTTAGTATATCTCTTTTTTTGTCTATTAAAACCACGATGAGGTGATTTAGAATAACTTACAATACAATAATAAGTTGAATTTTAAACTCGAGACAACACAGCACACATGCCAGTACATATGGGCCTTTCACCTGTTGGAAAAACAACACTTCCTTGTGTTTGTTTTGTGTTCATGTCCATGTTCACTTCTGTGCAACCTAGATTGGCACCATGACTCATGATGTAATGCACCCCCAAAATACCAATCCTGTACTCTCAACTGTAACACAATCACAAACGGCAATGCTCTTCTGTTCTATAATTTAAAGTGATGCACAAAGAGAAATGCATACAGGTTTTGAACCAAGGTCAACCCCGATAAACCTCACCACCACAGCTGGCCAAACATAAGAAGACATACGAAAAAAACCAAAATACAACAACATTGATCCATTTAACACCACGACATCCACAACTACCCGCAAGGAACCAATCCCATGGTCTCAGATAGTACCACAATCACAATTGTGAGAGCAGTTTTGTTCTACAGTTTGAAGGGACGCAAAGAGTGTAGCTCACACAGGTTTTGAACCCAAGCTAGTAAGAAACCAAGCTAGCTAAGCTCCGCTTATGAACAAACAACATAAATAACTAAAACACAAGAACATTACACTCTACTAAGGGAAGTCTGAAACCCTATGCCAAATTTGTCCCAATTAAGCAAAACAATCACTCAATCACAACACACAAAATCCAATTTTGCACACCACATATCAACTCAAAACAATCAAACGCAAAAACTCTGATCACAAAAAGAGAAATAGAGTAATAGTTGATACCAAGAATACTGGAGGATTGAGAGAAAACAGGTCCAAGAATCCTCAAATCCCTAGCCGGAATCCCAACACGCTTAATAATCGCACTCTTATCCCATTCAATCAACTCCGATTCCCCAAATTTATCAAATTTCATCCACAACCTCGACCCTCCCATCTTCTTCTTCACTTTACTCGTCGCCCCACTCCCACCACCACTACCATTAACAGCGGCGCCACCAGTCGGCATCATCGGAACAACCTCAATCGCCGCCGATGATGACGGCGAAGACGAAGAACCCTTCTTCCGGCGACGGCTGATCGTCCGGCGAAAGGAGAAGGGATTCTTCCCCATTCTCTCTCTCTCTCTCTCTAAATTACCCGGCGATGGCGGCTCTATATCTCTCTCCTCCGGCTACAGAGAGAGGAGGTGCTTTCTCTCTCCTCCTTTTCCGCGTCAATGGCGGTGGTGGTGGTGTCGTCGTCTATGGCGGAGTTGTTGTCTGCCATAAACGCACCTTCCCCTTTTGCTTCTTGTTGTTGGTTGAATAAAAGAGGAATAAATTGAAAAAACTCAAAAAAAAGGGGAAAGAAAAAGAGAGTTGTGTTTGTGCCACCGAATATTTTTGTCTTGTAAGAGGAAGATGGGATCTAAGACAGGTGACTGTCTCTCTCTAGTAGGAGTACTATATGTTACTACAAGTCAACTCTTTTGATTTTTTTTATAATTGTTTGTTGTTCTATTTATATCATGGTGACACACAAGGGTCAAGATGACAACTATATTTGATATTTCTTGTAAGAAATGAGAATCTATGTGAACAATTATTTTACTAAGATAAGATGGTGGTGTTATTAGGTCAATGAAATATTGGTGTGGTTTTACATTTTAAAAGTATTTGATAATTATATTTGTAAAAAGATTGTATACGAATATTGAAGTATTTTTAAGAAATCGGGAAAACCATTCACCCCCTATCCATCTTGTAATAGGTGGTTTAATATTTTTTTATTGCTTCTATTATTGACACCAGTTTGATGTTGGGTGCTATTGATTATGTCGTTGACCATCATGTATAACGTTAATGAGAAGAGAAAGTGAGAAGAATAAGAGAAAGTGCTCGATTAGGATTAGGACGGTGAGCTCTTAAACACCTTGTGGATGTCGGATTAGGGCGAAGAAGCATTGTTGGTGTTTGTTGGTGCTTGATCAACCCTAAAAACAAGTGAACTCTATTACGACTGCATATGATTATAGTCCCCCATTGGAAAGCTGCATAGCGAATCTGGCTCTCCCGTAGCTTTAACAGAGAGGGAGCAGCGAGGGAGGGGAGGGGGCTGATGGGTGGTGGTGGAGTGGTTGGTGGTAAGGAGGAGAGAGATAGAGTGAGTGTTTGAATTGGAGGGATAGTTTAGCTCATTTGTCATATGTTTTTTTAATTTTGCATCATACGTTTAGTACCTTCGTAAAACTCTAAATAGCAGAACATGCAAACTGGTATATCAGTGCACCTCAAAATTGGTACTGATAAACAAAAACATGGTAATGGAGTGAGAACAAAATGGTAATGGAATAGAAAAACTGGTACTAGTGTGAGAAAAAAGTGGTACTGAAATTTTTTTCAAAAAAAAAAAAAAAAGTGATAATGAAATATGCCTTATATAAAAGACCTTATATAAAAGACCGTCTTATATTAGTCGGACCGTTTATAAACACGTTGTTCTTTTTTTTTTTTTTTTTGAGCAAGTAAACACGTTGATCTAACTAGACTTAAATAATCGATATAACCTTTACCTGCTATAACTAAAATAAAATTTAGACAGAAATAGTAGTTTTCAAAGATGCTGGAACATTGATCATATATTCTGATCACGACCTCATGAGTCATATACTCCTAAAGTGATCAAAGCAACCCAAAATAATAAACTGCACTGGTAAAAGCCATTAAAAATGTGGAACAATGGATATCAATATGTTAAAACTGTCCATATCAAGTTCAGAAAACCCTATCTTACATTGTGCTACAAAATTACCAAAATCAAGATGAAGAGACAAAGGTCACTATGCAGCAGAAGAGAGAGGAATCGGCTTAACAGCGCTTTGAATACGTCGAAATGCAGTCCTCACTCTTTCTTTGAGTCCTTCATTCTCACTTTCGACATCACCGCTCTGCTTATCAAGATAAGCCACATTGCTGTCAACTGTAATCACCAACTTCCCATCCTCGCCAAGCTTCACGTCCCCAAAGAGGGATACCAGAAGAGTATGGGCGACTTTTTCCATCTTTTTCTGATTTTCTTCTTCGCTTTTTACAGACTCTGATTCTTCTTCCACCACCTTGGGCATTTCTCTGCTCATATTCAATACCATGGCCACTATGGAATCTGAGACCATATCACTAATGGGATCAGCTGTCCAATGTAGGGAAATATGCTTATCCGACTCCTGCTTTACAGTGACACAATCATGAACCTTAAAGTTAGGAAGATCAGAATCTTCGTCAACTGTAGAGACTACACTCTCGTATATTTGCTTGAGTCGATGCTTCAACACACCGAAGGCACCCGAATAAGGAATGGTGATTCGTTGGTTAATATTAGCAGTACACAGCTGAGAGAACACATGAAGATCATCGGGTGCCATTATCTGATAAGTGAACCCTTTCTTTACCAGTAAGCCACTGACAATGTCACCAACTTCAGGGGTTTTTTCAGCTAGTCTTCCAATGGCTTTAGCCATCTTTTCAGAACTAAAATACATCTCAACAGATTGGCAGTTCTTAGGAGTAATGATTTTTGTGTTCCGGTCTGAAAACATAGTTACCAAATTCTGCTTAAGCCGTCCCATCTCGTTAGCCTCTCCATGGACAAGTATTATGTTGGGAGGCATGAGCTCTTTCAAGAAAGCACTTGTTTGAGCGAAATCTGCGTGAGCAGAGAAGGAGATGTAATGAACCTGCATGTTGAGAGGAGCCGCAAGACCATTCATGAGGGTAACTTCTTTCGGTTCATTTATGATGGTTTTCGCAAGAGTCCCTTCAACTACATACCCAGGAATAACACAAGAATTCTTCTTGTCAGAACACCACTTGTCGAAAAGCTGTCTGGACAGCCCACTCTGAAGTCCACCGGGGCTTGCCATCACCACAGACGGACCAACATCATCAAAATTATCAATACTCTTCAATGGAGATATGTGTTTGAAGTCAAAAGGGTTCGAGTTTGCAAATTGGCTTCGAATCCTATCATTCATGGCATTTATGTAGGTCTGGTAGACAGCCATGCATCTTTTGGCTAGAGGAGAAGCATAATATATGGGAATGTTGTGAAGCTCGGGATGATTTGACCAATACTCATCAAGAATTAAGAGCAATTCTTGAGCACGACCAAGGGCAAATGCAGGAATAAGAACACGACCCCCTTGGGCAACAGTTGAGTGAATTACATCAGTAAAGCGTTTCTCTCTGACGTGCCTAGGCTGATGAAGTTGGACACCGTAAGTGGATTCAATGATGCATATATCAGGAGAAAACTGAGGAGTCTCTGCAGCACGTAAATGCCTATCTTCTTCACGAGAATAGTCTCCAGTATAAAGCACTCTAACTCCCGCAATGTCTACCATGAACATGGCTGCACCAAGCACATGGCCAGCAGTATAACACCAGAACCGGATGCCATTTACTTCTAGAGTTTGATGAAAATCAATAACCTGGAACACGGAAATGATAATATATCAATTACAAAGTCAGATGGAAATATCTTCAAACGCTAAACTAGGCTGCACTGGACATAAGCAGATGTAAATAACATTTCAAGCTCAATCAGCATGCAGAAACGCTCTGAAAGGCCAAAGAGCATCTGGCCTCTTCAGTACTCTTTCACTTAACAAAATATTGATAGATTAGTGCATAATATCCCAATCATAAGAAACTCCTAAAGATCCCACGAGCACCATCACTGGATAAAAAATCACAAACCAGATAGATTATGGAGAGTAGAGAATTGGTAGATCCGGGGATACGTAGAGAAGAAAGAGTTGTCCCCCTTCCACACATCCTCCCAAAACTGAACACGAAGACCATTATTCACTTAATACTTGACCAGAGGGAAGAAAAAAGGTCTCTAAGTTAAGAACTTCCATGGGCAAGCATGGGAGACATGGAACCACCATGTGCGTCCCACTCACACTGTTGCACACCACACTTGCTACGATTTACTCGATGCCATAGGGACTTGAGCTGTATTCAAGAACACTACAACAACTTATCCATCAGCAAAATGCTCTTAGACACCAAACGACCAAGACCAAATCCCCCCCTTCGATTTAGGTTTATACGCTATATGCCAACGAACAAAGTGGTCCTTCTTGCCCTCCAAAACTGGATGCTTACTTATTTTGGTGTCTGCTTGAGTCTTTTTGGGAAACAATTGTGGCTTGGATAGACATTTGCATGGCTGGAAGGGGGTGTATTTCTCTTTGGGTGGTAGGGTAACCATTCACCAGCCATGCTTATCTAGTCATCCTCTTTATCTCTCTTTTTCAAGATTGTTGTGGCGGTGGCAAATACGCTATAGAAGTTGATGAAGGATTTCTCGCCGACTTGACACCCCTACCAAAGTTACAGAGGAAGCTGAAACAGTCATCCATGTTAACCCTCGCTATGCCTTTAAAAATAAATAAACAACCATACGTTCCTGAGCACCAGCAAAGCAATCCCTCTAAAAGGATCCAAAGTTTGAGTAAAGAATGTTAAATAAAATAAACGTAACCCTCCCGCAGGTTTCAAGCTCTCAGATACACAAGTTGTAGAGCAACATTATACATAACGTAAGGAACACTTCCACCCTACCAGTTGAGGTCAAAGTCAAAAGAAACTAAGATAATAAATATAAGATTCGACTTCTCACGTGATAGAAAATGACTACCAAAGACAACACAATGACTCATCATAGCTGTACATCCATAAAGCTATAACGTCCAAGATAATGAATAAGAATGCTCAGGATTGTGTTAATCATTGGTTCTCCTATATCCAAGGATACTTTGGCAAGAAATTATTATTTGTGTATTCTTCAGCTAAATGATTTGATGAAAGTTTTGTGTCAATTGAATTTCAGAGAATTACCAAACACTAATTCAAAAGAAACTAAATAAATTCCAGTTACTGCTAAAGTTGATTCAGAGCATAGACTATAGGTGTATTTCTGCATTAGATTCTGCAGCCATTCTGTACTTGGAAATTTAACCTCTGATGGTTAACTTACAACTACTACAACACAATAAGCAATCCATACTAAAACATTAGGAAAATAATAATAATAAGGAAAATTTTCACCAAGGTATATTGAGGTTTGGCGAAAATACACCTAGATATACCGAGGTTTGGTTAAATACAATGAGGTATACCAATTTTGAAAATAATTTCACTGAGGTATACTCCAGCCATATTCCGGTGACCGGATAATGACGTGACACCTAAATACAGGTCTAATAACTAACTATCAA
>BSSO01002119.1:0-20488 GCA_030267885.1 Mesembryanthemum crystallinum | reverse complement strand
TGTTGAATTGTGGAGGGCGAGTGGTTGGGGAGGAAGTGGCGATGGCGGCGGCGTCGGTGGGTGGTTGGGGAAAGGTGGTCTGTTTGATTTGTTAGAGAAAGAAGGTGAAGGGAGAGTGGGAGGAGAGGGAATCACTTAATGAGTGGAGGGTAGGGAGGATAGGGAAATGGGGTTATTTTAGATATTTCACTACTTTCTTAATATATGTGTTAAATAGTACTAGGCAAGGGAGTATATTAAAAGGGTATTGAAAGCTGGCAAGAAGAAAGATAGGAGAAAGGAACGGTCAACTGCCAGAATCACGAGGCAATAATCTAATAACAGTGATAAGTGCAAAACTCAAACCCGATCCTTACTGGGTCAGTATGACTCCGATGCAGCGGTGGCGGTGGTACTTTGACACTTTTATTAGAGGATATTACAAATTTACAATATAGGTTGGGATATCAGGCAATAATATCTGTCATATATGAGATTATGTTTTAATATCCTCTAATTATTTGCTGGCTGTTCCGAAGACATAGAAAGGAACATATCATATGTCAGTCAACGTGATGGTCCAATAATTGTTTGAAAAATGCATAAAAAGACGATGACAAGAAGGAGGAGGAACTTAACAGAGCCAAACAAAACTTATCATATCTACCCATCAGCTCTCTCAAAACATTGTGAATCTGTTGACTAAACTCAAGGAGTACGTTGAGTAAAAAAAACCCTGCAAGATCTGCTGTGTTTTATCATCTCCATTTTATTACCAGGTTGGTTTGTTGTTCATCTCCCAACTAATACTGTGTGTATATTTTTGTTTGCATATATTGATTAGAGAAGTGAAGGCTATGTTCATTTCAGTGTCAACCTTTGGTTTTAGCTCAATTCAATTCAGTTTAACTCGATTAAATTGAAATGAACAAAGTCTCAGTGTAGTAAAAGTTCTGTACTTCTCTTACAAATCTCATCAGCTTGTTACACATACTGGATTCATTCAAACTTGTCATTTTAGTGGATGAAGTTGTGGCCAATATTTGCTATCCAATGAGCAACTTTATTTGCAGGAGCAGAGTTCTGATTATTTAGCTCTGATGTTCTAGGACTAATATGTGTTGCATAGTGTCAATGCACCCGGTCCAGGATCGAGCCGCTAGAAGCACCTTAGGAATTTAATGATCAGGGGGTTGTGCCCATGGCTTAGAGCCTTAGAGGCCTTAGGAAGTTCCTCCTCATACGCCTAGTTATGCAAATGCTGTTTAAATTGGTTAAGCATGAGAAATTGTAATTACATTGCCTCATACAAATGATTGCACCCTTCTCATATTACTTTTCTGATCCTTTACCTCTATTTAATAAAGTGAATTAATAAAGTGATGACTTGTATTGCAATCACATCTACTTCTTAGTAAACGAGTCTATTATCAATTTTGCAATCCCACCCTCATCCATTGGGTATCTGCTCCATCCAACCCAACATTAGTAAATATGATGACATTAAATGGATAAAAGGCGGATCAAATATGGATGACTGGTTATTATCCATTTATCCACCCGTTGGATATCAATATCCATTTAATAATATTATGTTAAAAAATTACATTAATAAGGCAAATATATAATATTTACTAAACATTAGCATCACTTTTTACTAAAGACATTTTTTATTAATTTTAAGGGAAATTCCACTTGGTACCCCTGTAATTTTGACTTTTCCATTTGGTACCCAAAACATTTTTGCTAATTTAGATGGTACCCCTGTGGTTTTGGAAAATTAAACTCCGTGACCAAAATATGGGTTTCCGTCAATTTTTTCGTTAATTGATAATGTGGCACTATTCCTACTATAACTTGTGCCTTGTACCAACAGACGTGTATTATTTTAGCATTCGTGAGTTACCTTCTACTTAAGCTTCATAAAGTCAAGGAAAAAAATTGGCAACAAAAGTTTTTGTGCATAAATTTTAAATAAATCGGATGTCCAATGGATGTTCATATGACTATCCATTTACCCACTTTATTCATTGGATATGAATATGGATATGGATGGAATTAAAATAAATAGATGTGGATATGCCTCGACCCAATCCATACCCGATCCATTGCCATCCCTCATGTTACATATCCTAATGTCCTTGTTTTCCTGCACTCAACCTTGTTCTTTGATTTTCTTTTTCCTTATCAGTTTTTCTTGCATCTATTTAACTTGAAAATTCTCTTCTTTTCTTGTTAGATGGCGAATGAGGGCACAAGTTATAGTATTGATGAAGCTCTTGTGACCATGGAGTTCGGAAAATTCCAATACCTCGTGCTTGTTTATGCTGGAGTGGGGTGGATATCAGAAGCAATGGAAATGATGCTTCTCTCATTTGTAGGACCAGCAGTTGAGTCTCAATGGAGTCTTACTTCTCAGCAAAAGAGCTTACTCACCACTGTGGTGTTCGCAGGCATGCTGGTTGGAGCATATACTTGGGGATTAGTTTCAGATAAATTTGGTAGAAGGTAGGCAAATTAATTCCATCCTTGTTGATTTTACCTTTGTTAGTGTCACTATCTATTTTACATGTGGAAAGACATTGATCAACACCAAACAGCCTATAAGTTTCCAACCCCATACCCAAGTATCTGATATTAGCATACTATAGTATTGCTCCATGTCCTCACGACACTCACGTTCCTGGCTGGGGCAAGGTACAAAGGTCAGATATGCACAGCCTTGCATGTATGAAGTGGTTTTCTCTGTTCAGCACTTGATTGTACATACGTGAAATGTCTCCTACTTGACAACAAATAAGAAACACACAACAGTGTCACCCATCCATTCTTGCAAACAAATTTTCCACAAAACAAAATAAAACTTTAGTAAGGCAACTGATCAACACTTAAGAATACAATGTTCTAAGGCCCTTCCTGCATATACAGCCTATACAGGCTGATTTATATACAAACAAAAATCCAACGAATGAAAACAAGTTATCAAAACCATGCATACAAAGCTTCCTTCCCAATCCTTTAATGCTAAAGCATCTGCATTGCCAATGATCTTTCTGATTTCAAATGCAGCAATAAAGTTAAGAACACTGTCAGTTACCTCACCAATTTGCCACCAAACCCAAGGCTTATTTGCTGGAGTTTGAAGCCAGTACATAACACTAACTGAATCACATTGCAGCTGGGTTTTATGATGTATCCACCCTGTCTGCTGCTTGACCATTTGTAAAAACCAAAGTCAAATAAATTTAAATAGTGAGTTATTCAAATGTGTTACAATTTCAATCAAATACCGCACAGGAACCCTTACCCTCTTTCTCTTCCACTTTTTTCATCTTGCATACACTAGAAACAGGATGACAAGACAAGTTAATCTAATAGACTCATGATTTTTTGTTCCTGCTCTCCCTCAGCCCAAAAGAACTGCTTTCTTGTATGTAGAGTTCTTGATTATAAATTGAGCAGAAGCCTTAAAAATTAATGAGGTTTTAAGGTTCCAGACTTCTGTTTTTGATTATGAGAAAAACTAGAAGCCAACCTGCTTCAGCTTGATCTAGCAATTGATATTCTTTAACTACTCTCCTTGATGGTGTAGCATATCATATAGTTCATCTTCTTCTTGCTTCAATCTAGATTTCATCTTTCTGTTTTCTTTTTTCTTCTTTTTCTTTTGGTTCCTGAATTTTTTTCCTCTCAATCTTATCTTCCTCACTTGTTTATTTTTGCTTCAGAAAAGGGCTTTTCTTTTCAGCAATAGTTACTTCTGCAGGTGGTCTTCTGAGTGCTTTTTCTCCAAATTACATTGCATTGATTACATTCCGTTGTCTTGTTGGCTTTGGTCTGGGAGGTTGTCCTGTATTATTGTCCTGGTTTTTAGAGTTTGTGCCTGCGCCAAGGAGGGGTTTTTGGATGGTTATCTTCCAAGCATTTTGGACTGTCGGAACGATTATAGAGGCTGCCCTTGCATGGGTATGGTTTCCTTATCATTCTTGGTTCTCCCAACGAATGATAGAAATTTACTACTTTTAAGTTCTTTGCTTTATTTAGAGTTTACTGTCATTACTCGTAGTTGTTTGCTAATGTGTATGTATATGGCTAGCATTAATTGTTCCTTAATATTTTGCCATTTCCTGGCATTGTGTGTTCTGTTTTCATGGCTTCTTCACTTCCCAACTAATGAAAGCATGTGTGACCTTTGGCTATACTGATTACTGATGGATGCAAAATTTCTTGGTAAACAAATAATGTTGCAATCATGCAATTGCATTGGAATTTTCATGCTACAATTACTGATTCAATATATAGGCAACTTGTTACGTGCCCTCAATGAGGCACCACAAGGTGAACCTACGCTCATTTACTTGTAAACAAATGCACGTTTTCTGGTTACTGGTTAGGTGCTTATTTCATGTAATCAGTGATGTCAGTGATGTTTATTTGATTCATCAGGCATGCTCAAATGTTTTTCAAAATGCTCACATTGTAGTTCTTTGCTAATGTATATAAGACTACATCAAAAATGTGAGGTCTAATAGGTTCTATCGAAACAACAACATTCTTTTCTTCAAAGCTTTACAAGTAGCATTATGTTAATCATTATAATGCTAATAATTTCTACATACAACCTTGTTGATAATCTTAATACTCTTGTTATCGTTGTACTTAAAGTTGTCAATGTTTTTTCCTATTTCGGGCAGATTATTATGCCAAGATTGGGATGGAGGTATCTGCTAGGTTTTTCTGCTGTGCCATCATTTCTTTTGCTTATATTTTATGCAATGACTCCAGAGTCACCAAGGTACTTGAGCTTGAAAGGGAGGAAACAGGATGCCATTAAAATCATGGAGAAAATAGCCAAGCTAAACAGAAGAGAACTGCCTTCTGGTGTTCTTGTTACTGACTATGAAATTGACCACCAAGGACATACTCTCCCCTTAGAGGCAGGAAGACACGATGAAGTTATACCTCCTCCTAAGTTGAAGGATTCTGACATGGGGGTATTCCGATCACTTCTAATGCTCCTTTCTCGAAAATTAGTGAGGTCTACCTTGCTCCTATGGATAGTCTTCATTGGGAATGCCTTTTCATACTATGGCCTTGTGTTGTTGACCACTGAGTTGAATAATAAGAGGAACACATGTAATTCAACAAAAGTGCGGCCTCAAAATTCTGGGACGGCAGTTGATTACAAGGATGTGTTCATCACCAGTTTTGCTGGTAAGGTAGTTTGTTTCTTATTAGCCTGCCTCAATAGAGTACACGTAAGGGCAAATTGTATGTAATGACTTTTTATTATAAAAAGAGTTACAGGGCTCCCATACGGTGTACAGCTCTGATACGATGTGGAAAATAATATAGGCTCTACCTCATATGAGTGTCCAGGCACTCTACAGTATTGCCCTTACATCTACTCTATTATGAACGTATATGACTAACATCTTAGATTCTGTTGCTTGAAGAAATTCCGGGCCTTGTCCTGGCTGCCCTCATAGTTGATAGACTTGGACGTAAAGTTTCAATGGCAGCTGTGTTCTTTGTGAGTTGTTTCTTCCTTTTGCCACTGGTGGTCCATCAGTCAGAGAGTGTAACAACTACTCTTCTCTTTGGAGCTCGAGCATGCATCACGACAACCTTCACCATTGTCTATATATACGCTCCCGAGGTAAATCAATGGCACTATAAGAAGGTCACTAATGGTCATTGTTTAGCTTTGGATTATTATGAAAACAGAAAATGCATCATTAAGCTGTCCTGTGCATCTTATTTGTTGTGAAGTGACAATTTCACAATGCATTTCTAGTCAAGGGCAAATCGAGATGGCATTAGCACCTCTTTCCCTGTAGGAACGAACCTCATGAGAAGCACTGAGATAATAGTATGGTGTGGTATGGTAGATGTGACTCAATAGCACTTCAATTTTCACTCCACTTTCAGCAGTACTGTAATAGAGAAGGTTTCAAATATGTACCATTTTTTTCCGGTAGAAATCAGTGTGATTTTATATCAAAACAAGCTTATTAGTTACACCTAAAGGAGGGAGGGGAAGTAGGCTCACCTTCTAGGAAGAGTATCCTTCCCAAACTTGCCTAGTCACAAAAAACTATATTTATTACCCAAGTTTTGTACTGAAAATTGAATCACATTTACTCATCTTCCTAGGCTTCCAATGCTGAAACCTTGTTTGCAGCTCCCATTTAATCTGCTTGATCTATCTTCAGGTGTTGTGTTAACTTTCTTGAAGAGTCTGTGATTTCTTTCTACCCAAATGGGATAGATAGCAGCAGCAATGCAGGCACCATTTAATGCTACTTGCTAGTTGCTATTCTAGTGCTATCACAGCTAGTTCACATTACTAGTTCATACACTAATTCCTTTGTCGACTTTACATCTCTGCAACTCTTAAATTGTCAAAAGAGGTTAAATGACTTTGTTTGTGAATATAGAGACACCGCTCTTCCTTTTCTGTAAGGCGGAACATAGTAAAGTTCACTGCTTTCAACATCTTTGAGTGAAGTTGGTGCTTAACCTTGAATTTTTGCAACAAGTACGCTATTCTTTCTCGACAAGGATAGTAAATAAATCTAAAGTAGGTTGTGAAAGAGGCGCTAGCAGTTCATTTGTCAAGTAAAAGAGAAGGAAAAAGTACACAGAAGAGAGTTCGCTTTTTGGTTCTATGGAAAAAGTGAAGAAGCACTAACAGTGAAATTTCCTGCGTTTTATCATGCAGATATACCCAACGTCAGTGAGGAGCACCGGTGTTGGTGTTGCAAGTTCAATGGGAAGAATCGGTGGAATGGTCTGCCCATTTGTGGCTATAGGCTTGGTACACGGATGTCATCAGACAGCAGCCGTTCTTCTTTTTGTTGGTGTCATAGTATTTTCAGGGATATGTGTGTTGTTCTTTCCACTTGAAACCAAAGGCATTGAACTTGCTGATACCATTTCCAGTAATAAACTCGACAAGCCCAAGCTTGTGAAACAAGAGGAGCTGTAGAAGAATGAAACTGAGATTGATAATAAGAGCAACTGATCACATTTTTTCAGCCCCTTGTTATTCACATTTGGGGTTTCTTTTCTTTGGACAGTTATTTTGTAACATACTAGCTAGAAGTGCATTAATATTGCCATACATTCTTTTTCTGCTAAGAATGTTGGAGTCGTAAGACTTGATTTTCATTGGTAGAACTTCGATGTATAGGCTGTACATCACAAATAGCAACATATTAACTTTACATAAATACTCCCTCAATTTCATTTTCTTTGCATGGTTTTGACTTTTGATATTCTGTGGTTTATTAGGTTGAACTTTAATAACTCATTTCTAATATGAAAGTATTTTTAAGGGATAATCAACATGGTGCCACTGTGTTTTATGAAATATCGTATTATAAATTGATGTAATTTTTATTTTATTGATGGTCAAAGTTAGCAAGTTTGATCCCCCGACGTCAAAACAGTGCAACCAAATTAGGATAGAGGGAGTACAATATATGCAAATATCACAATATCTTTAAATCTCTCCAATACATCCCCTCAAGTTGGAGAAGGTCACAAGTGCCCAACTTGCGGGAAGATACTCAAACTGTTGGCAACCCAGAAGATATCAACTAGCACTAGCAGTGTTGGGTATGGATGAGCAAGACTAATATTCTAAAACAGGTGAGAAAATCAAGCTTTATGAAATCATCAAACTAGAGTTAGGAAATCATCAAAACCATATAATATTCAAAAATCTTAAGAAACTCAACTTCCGAAAACTTAACACTAAACAAAAGAGGCAGCCAAATGCGCAAAAGAGATCAAAGTAAGGTACTTCCAACCACAATCACAAATTAAGAAATAGAAGCATTATTGAGCATAGACACAATCAGAAGACATCACCGGGCATCAACACAACACAGGTAAAACTTAAGGATGATATGTTCATGAAGCTGTCTATACAAAGGGGATTGGTTAAATCCGACTATTACCATGTCACCGCCCAAACCAGCCCCCCCTCGGAGGCTGCACATCCCCATCGTTCATCAGTTTGTCGAGCACAATATTAAGGTCAACTGACTGGCCGTTCTCTGTCAACCTGCGAACTGTAGCCTTAACATGTTCTCTTGGAAATCCCATATTTGTGACTTTATCGACCACATCATCAATGGGAACCCTATTTCCACTTCCTGCTCCAGAACTTGATCCACCACTGATAGCAGTAGCAGTAGGAATAGCCGGAGGTAGAATTCTTGCAGTTGGTAGCTGAGGATAATTGTTGCTTCCACCACCACCAACAGGAGAATGTGGCTGTGGTTTAACAGATGAACCGCTACCATAGTGTGAAGGTGGCCCACCATAAGGATATGTTTCACTAGGCCCTGATGAAGGGCCATACGCAGAGGAGAACCCTGAACTGGGTCTACCAGATGCTGGTGGCTCGTACATGGTAGGAGGGCTGCCATAATATTGGTGGGACTGAGGTGGTCCACTGCTTGGCTGAGATGTGGGTTGACGGAGGTTTAGTGGGTATGTCTGGGGAATATATGGGCTCTCTTCGGGATGATGACCCGATGGAGGTTGGAATTGCAAAGGAGCATTGGCTGCCGCAACAGATGGATGCTGCTGTTGTTGTGGAGGCTGGGGAGGCTGGGAATAGGTTGGCAATGGAGCTGATTGATATTGTTGTGGAGGTGGAGCAGGAGTAGGAGGCAGCTGCTGGTGCTGAACTGGAGGAGGTATTTGGTATTGCTGGGTAGAGGTTTCTTGAGTCTGGCCAGGAGATGGGAAATAAGCATCTCGTTGAGGCCCAGTAGGGATCTGGCCAGAGGGAAATTGAGGAGGTGGTGGTGGTGGTGGATGAATATTCTGTTGCGGAGGAGGTGGAGGAGGAACATTAGGAGGGAGAGAAGCTGGGTGAGCAACGGGAACTGGGAACTGCTGGAGATTAGATTGCTGAGGAGGAGCAGATGCTGCTGGCTGCACAGGCTCTAGATGTATAGCAGTTGTTGGGGTTTCGGATGATTTTTCCACCTTGGAAATTTGTAATTTCGCAAGCTGCATGTGGCCCTCCATAACTTCTTGTTTGTCCTTTATATCCTGCACACCAGTTTGCACCTACAAGCCAATGTGAATTGAAAGCCACAATCAAAAGAATATAATGACGCAAATGGGTCTGTATAAAGATAAGTGAGACCCTTGATAACAATACCTAAACTGATGAAATTTACATTACAAGAAGTCAAAATTGGGAAAGTAAAAGCAAATTGAAGTGCCACTGCAAACTATCAAGTCAAAGTCCAATTTGGTAGCTCGCGAAGCTATACTCTTGCTGACGAGAAACATAAAACACTGTTTGAAGTGTCCACCTTCAAAAAGGTTTTGTGGAATTGGTACATTTTTCTACCTTCTTTCAACAACACCAAACATAGTATCGTGAAAACATAATCCTCAGATTGATATATTTAACAAAGTTGAACACAATAGGCATGCTAGAGTGATAGATCTCAAAGTCTTTCAAAATCAACAAAGCTGCAAACTTATAATTCTCAAAATTGCTGTTATAAGACATCATAAAAGGTCCAAAAGGGTAATACGGTTTTAGCAGCTAATAAGGTTGTCGATGATCCTAGGTGGTCTCGTTTCAGAGGGGTGATTTATAAGCTGGACTTTGAGAGGACCTACGACAGGGTTAGTTAGGGCTTCCTGGATATGGTGTTAGAGAAGAAGGGGTTTGGTCCAAGGTGGCGTAAGCAGATTCAGAGGTGTTTTTTAATGCATGCTTCTCGATCCTGGTTAATGGTGCTCCTAGGGACTCGTTCTCCACATCTCGTGGTCTAAGGCAATAAGATCCCCTCTCCCCTTCTTTATCGTAGGGGTTGATGTTCTTCGTCCGATGTTGGATAGCAGTGACCGGAGCTTGGTGGATTGTTTTAGGGTATGGAGGGAGAGGATAGTGGTGCCCCACTTGCAGTTTAGTTTGTCAGTGACATCATTCTTTTTATATCTGCCAACCTTGTAAGCTTTCAGAGGGGGTGTACTATTTTGCAAATTTTTGAGGCTATCTCTAGGATGCAAAAAATGCTTTTCTAGTAAGTTGTCAAAAGTACAGCAAGAGAAGACAAGATATCCTCCACAGAGAATCAACCCAGTTATTTTGGACATCGAAGGTAGTATTACTCCTAGATGACCTTACAACTCTAGCACATAAAGAAACTTAGGTGAGTGGCCATATCGCACCGCAGTTGCTCGATACTCACTTCACCCGGTGCAAATTAGTGGATATGGATGTACGTAGATTTGTAGCTATGGTTTGGATATCGATGTTAATGGATGATGATGCTCTGTACTAAAGTTGTCCACCCATTTATACCTAATATACTTATCATGTATGGATATGGTTTGGATATGAATGATTTTCTTAACTTTTTTACATATTTATATAGTTAAATAATGCAAATACCTATATTTTAATTCAAATATTAACAGATGTGGTAGTTTTGTCTTTCTTTTCTTATTTCATTGTATATTTAACATGCAAAAAATCGGATATTCAAATCCATAAAATGACAAATATTGAAATTTCAAAATTTTAATTGGCTATCCAATGGATAACAATTTACCCACTTTACTTATTGGATATGTATATTGATGGATGTTGGATGAAGTTAGGCTAAATGGATATTGATATGGATAAGAACTATTGCACGGAGATGGGGACGGAATGCAAATAGGTACGGGGACAGAAAGGGAGAAAGTACGATTTGCCAAATTTTAAGTAACTAGTACAACGCACAAATGTTTACTTTTAAAAAAAAAAGAAAAAAAAAAGCATTCATTGTACCAATAGCTCTCAAACAACGCTCGAGAGAAGTTAACACACAAGGGCATCCATATCTGTGAAACCATGCCAAACAATTTGTCCTTGCAGATCCTCATCAACATTCCGTCCAAGCAACAATTAGCAAGATTGATCTTCATCTTTAGCAAAATGTTATGCCGTGCTTAAACTTGTCAAGAACAACAGACGTGAAGAGCATTACTAACTGTAGATATGCCACCTTACCCCTTTGCGCCCACCTTCAAGCAAACAGACACTCCCACTGCCACATTCCTCTCCAACGTCCTTGCCAATCTTCTCCAAAGGAACTTAGTGGTAATCTCATAAAGGCGATAATCTTAGACTTCAATCAAGAGATTCTTCTTCAGGTTAGACTTAATGCTTTACCCAATAACCCCTTGCTCATAAAACTCCGAAAAGACGCCAAAAAGGTCGTCCTTAAGTACTTTCCAATTGAAATTCCATTTAACACACTAATTTTATCTCATTTTCCTCAACGGGTTATTGCAGGCCACCTGGGGCAATCTTAGTTTTGAAAAAAGTGTATCAGGGGAAGGGGAAGGGGAAGGCGCAGTAGGCATTTGCTTGGTCGCATCACACAGCGAGAGCACAGCAATGGGGGTAGAGATGCGAGCTAAGGCACGCGCCTCAACCGCCTCAGGCTCGCCTCCTCAGGACATGCACTTCATGCACACCCATAGGTCTTCATGAGACAAAAGAGGAAGCAGAAAAATAGATGAATAATTGTGACATGCTTGATGCTTCCACCTTTCCTTTTCCACCAACTTCCCCTTCCCCTAATCCAACATACTCACCCCCCAACTTCCACACATTCTTTAGACCCCAACCCTAGTTCAGTTGCGCACACCCAAATCGAAGGCAACATGCTCAAATGCAAAGTTGCTCGTCTGCACCTTTTCAGTCCAACTCGCCGAGGTATCCCTCTACCTCTCCCCCTCCGTATCGCTCATACTCTCGTTCTATCTATCTACCTATACGAATTTTTTCCTTTTCGAATAAATGTTGCTCTAAACAAGGCACATGGGAAAGAGCAATGAGATTTTTGTACCCAAGAGTTATTAGTTTCTATAGTGTTAAAGAATCGTACAGATACTCCTCTGGTCCACCATATTTTAAAGTATATTAATCTCCTTTCTGGCTTATTTATAATCTATAGTCTACCCAGGCATCTTCTATTCCCTTGATTTTTTAAACTTTAGCAAAAATAAAAGTTGTTGTATTATAAAAACAATTTAATACTAGTATTTTCACAAATAAAGTGCCCCTCGCATGCGCCTTCACCTCAAACCTCGGCTGCAATGACCCTTTGCACCTTGATGCAGCTTGCACTTCTTAAAACCAAGGGACAATAGAGCTCCAAGCCATCCCCTACACGCAAGGCCTCTTGGAATTGACTTGCAAATATTCACTTATTAATCCAAGCCAATGCCAGCCTTTACATGTTGATTTAACAATTCCTAATAGATAATTGACCGAATACTGTCAATGGGGTAAGTTCGCTTCATGACTACTTATCACTGATCCTAATAAAAGGTTCAGAAGAGGCGAGGTACTCTAGCTCACAAATTCTAAATGAATGGGATCTTTAGTTCCAGTTCCACTCCCATTGTTAGTACCAAAGTGTAGTAACTACTAGGAGTCATTTTTCAAATGAGTTCCGTCCGGTGGTAGATCATATGGAAGTAACTTCTAAGTAGTTCCAAAACGCAAAATAAATAAATAAATAAATAAATAAATAAATAAATAAAATAAAATAAAATAAAATAAAATAGAAGAAGAAGAAGAAGAAAGGAGCAGCCAATCTGTAAGAAAAGCAATGAAGATCATAAGCTAAATACCTGGAAAAGAATGTTTTCCAACTGTCTCATTTTCCCATCAGCACTTCCATGATTATTGCCAATAGTTACTTTCAAATCATCGACAGAGTATTCAAGATTGCGTGTTCTGCTCTCCAGCTGGGATAGCCGCGCACTTAGAGAATCGATAGCATGGAGCAGACTATCTGTATACTTCTTCATTGTTCGATCAATCTCAGAAAGCATTGCTGAATCATTTAGATTCTGACCTTTCTCCATAACTACTCTATCAGGTTCAACAGAACTGTAGCTCTACATAAAACATGATAACGACAAATAGTTACCAAAATGAACATGTAGTAATATCCACTTCATGAAATTCAGAAAATATTACTTTCAATGAAAAAATAAGAACTGTGAAGTTAGATCATCCGCAAAATAACACCCTTTACATTACACCCTTTGGAAGATCTAAAAAAACCACTTTAACAGGAGAGTATTGATCATTGAACCATCTATCGCTGACATGGAAAAGAGACCATCTTTTTAAAAACACTTTTATTCCTATTCTTCCACATACCGTGATTATTTCGACACTTTCCTAAATAATTATTATGGCCAAAGAACTTTCTGTGGACATACGTGTCCTAAAGGAAGACCCTCTAACTGAAAGAATGGACGTAAATTCAGAACATAGGGTCCCAACAGCATTTATATAAAAAAAGGAATAACCGTTAAAAGAAGAAGAAGAAAAAGAAAAGATGCTGAACTGATTCTTGTTCCATTGACATAGGAAGCAGCAACCATTAATTAAAACTAAATTAAATCACCATCAACTTCTAGTTCAACGATTAGAACAGGCTGATATAGAAAGCAGAAAATCCAGCCTATGAGTATCAGCACACACTGACCATATGTGAGACATAACTTCTGTAACCCTGTATTGATTAGGGAAAAGTTCCTAAAGACACCTAACTATGGCCCTCTAAAAATACGTTTGGAAAATTCAGTTAATCATTCGTAGCTGTTAAAGTGAATTACTATTACTATCATCCATACCAACTCTTTCAAAGTTGATTAATATAGACAGCTGGAGTAAACACAAATGACTACCAGATACCAAATAAATGCAGCACTAATCAAGGTGTTCAACATGGTTTAGCGTCACATTTCTATGTAAGCAGAGTTCCCAATTAACCCCTCACAGTTAGTTGCATCATTAGGACTGCAATCCATGTCTCACCATTGATTATAATGCATTTTACAATATCAACTATAGACAATTGAATATGCAAATCCTTGTAATCAAGTGGTAAAGAACATTCTAATTCCACATATGATGAACAAGATTTTTCTACCATTTATATTACTCATCCCAGAATCCTAGTATAGCATTGCAAAGAATCCTACTCATCTGTTTACTTTCACTACAGTTGAATACTTGAGCGTGATAAGTTGACAGATGCATAAAAAATCACACCGATCCATAATCCAAAATACTAACTATTACGAAATTAGAACCATCCCAATAACAACCAATTAAACCCTAAAAGTCACTAAAATGCAAATCATCACACAAAACCAACCTAAATCACGAAAATTGCAATCCTCACCCAATTAATTCAAACGAAAACACAACAGCTAAGTATCTTACTTTAAGAGGGGCAGAATTGGGCTTAGAATCAAGCGAAGTCCAAGCCCTAGAGGCGGCACTGGGACTAGTGGCGTTGACAACGGGAGCATCGGAGGAGGAGGAGAGAGAAGGAGCTCCTGCATTGATGGATGAGCGAGAAATTGGCTGAAAATCATAGTTGGGCAAAATCTCTTCCTTCTTCTTCAATAGTGGTGATGATGATCCGCCATCGATTTCTTCTTCCTCAGACTGAGGATTCATCAGATCTATGAAATCGTTGTTGTTGGTGTTGTTTGGGTCAGTCTTCGATCGAGACAAGTCCATAATTTGCTTGTCCATAAACTTTGACGCGTTCATCGATGCAAAAGAACTCCTCTCTCTCTTTTTTCAATAATTCCAAGAGATCACTGAGCAGTAACGTTGTTTAATCCAGATAAGCAACCAAGGAGGAGAGAGAATGGAGGGGCAAGTAAAGGAGTCTTCGTGTCTGCGGTGGATTTTAGTTGTTGTGCCATCCATCATACAGTACTTGTTACCAGCCTAAATCCTAAGTAATGCTACATTCTTAATTGGATGTAATTGAGAAAAATTAAAGCTGAATAAATCATTCAATGTTTAGGCGGTCTGATAATAATAATCCCAAAGTCTGATAATAATAATCCCAAAATTAAAAGAAAAAAAAGCAAAAGAGTTAGAGTTATCTAGAGGGCTGCTATGTTAAATAAAAATACGAAACTGCTTAACGTAACAGAAAAATTACTCGACATAACAAATTTTTCCCAAAAGTTCCCAAACTACCCTTTTCAATTGCAACTCAACTTCTTTTCCCTTAATATATTCTCTCGCAAACCCTCCATCATATTGTTGTTTTAATCATTGTAAAGAAACAAATTGCATCACTATGGATGATTCTTTTGACTCTAACAATATTTTTGATGCAAATAATGATGATTCTCAGGTAAATTGAACAACTTCAATTGAATTGATTGTTTAAAAACGACAAAGTTAGGGTTTAAGATTTGGCGACTTTAACAGGGTAAGAGTCTTCAAGGATGGATCAACGATTTTTTTCCACAACGGGTAAACTACTCGATCAAGAAGTGTAATCGCCATGGATCCAAAGAGTACTGTGAAGACCAAAATGCTCGAGGCTGGCATGGTGAAACGAGGTCCGATGGTTCTATCCATTACCAAAGCTTGAAGTATAGCAAGACTTGAAGCGACTCCAGAGATGGAGCTGAGTAGTATTCCACCTGACCATATTGGCAATGATTTGATGAACTTCTTTACGTCCTCAACTTCTTCCACGGTGCACAATCTCCATGATTTTGTAAGAATTTGCCTTGTTGACCCAACCCGACCGCCATGGCCATAGACCCCGTCACCCCGACCACCCCACCCTTGGAACCCGACGCCCCCCAACCCCCATCCCCCACCCAAGAACCCCAGCGAACCCCAGCCCTACCCAGACCTCGACGAACCCCCAACCACCCACCCCGTACTCCCCGGCGAACCCCGAGCCCTAGCCACCCCCGCCGTCCATCCTACCGGCGATTAAATTGTAGATGTAAAATGGTCTGTTTTGGAGAGAGAAAGGAGAGGGAAATTAAGAAGGTAGAAAATAAGTGGAGAAATGAAAAGGACATTTTTGGAAAAAACGGTTACGTCGAGTAATTTTCTCATTATGTAAAGCAATCCCCTAAAAATAAAGATTCAGATTTCGAAAGAGAGGGGTTCTGTTTCTCTCTAAAAAAACCCAAGTCATTTTTCACTATTTTGGGAAATCCTAAGGGTGTGTCCAGTCAAGAAAACTGTGGCACTTTTCTAGAAAAAATTTCACAGCAAACAAGGAGTATGGAAAACATGTTTAAAAAAGGTGTTTTCCAATTTGAAAAGTTGGAAAAACGGAAAACCTTGTTTTCTGTTTTATAACTAGACTTTGGAAAATAACTTTAATTTGTTTTCTATAGTTTTCGTTTATAAAAAAAAGTACTCTTTTTCAAAATTTTCCACATTGAAAACGTTTTTGTAAGAAAATTTAGAAAATTTTGAATTGAACACAACCTAATACTTTCCCCATAGAAAACCTTTTCTCTTTATCAATCTTAGCCGTTGCCATTGTTAATGGCCCGTTCCATTGTCGAAGTTTACTCTTTTGTTGTCTTTGTTTTAGTAGTTCGCTGTACTGGTGTGGGTTTTTATTGCCATTTGTTTCTCAGTTGAGTTTTCAAGCCAAAATGCCAATTGGGTATTTAAAAAATACCACTATTGCCATATTGGTATTTAAAAATACTCCGGCGACAATAGGGTATTTAAAATGACAAATTTGCGCACTTGAGTATTAAAAGTGAGATTACGATGAAAAACTCCGGCGAATAATATTTGTTTAAAATAATTATTTCTCCTATAAAATCTCCGAATTATTTGCCCTCTTCACTTTAATAACCTTTTGAAGCAATTTTATGACGGAGAAAATAGGAAAAACATATTTAAAAAGTACGCATCGCGGAAAATTCTCACCGTAATTCCAGTTTTTGGACTAAAGTGCGCAAATCGGTCATTTTAAATACCCTATTATCGCTGAAATTTTTTTAAGTACCAATGTGGCAATAGGGGTATTTTTTTTAATACCCATTTGGCATTTCGGCCGTTGAGTTTATTGTTGTGTCGTCTTCATCAATTTATTGATGAATGACAATTAAGATTACCTGGTGAACATGTAATCCTGACTTTCTTACTTTTTCCAAAAAAAAAAAAGTTAAAATAAAAAAAAAAAAGTGTATGTTTGGTACACAACTTTTGGGAGCTACCAACAAGTGGTTGGTGTGAGTGGTTCGTCACTCTCACCCCTTAAGCAAGGTTGAGGGTTCGAATCTTATAAATGGAGAAACTACTAGCTGGGAGCATTTTACCCCTTCGTGGGGCGACCCGGTGTGGACAAGACTAGTATTGGCCCAAAGGGTCAGGATGAACTGTGGTTCAAAANAGCTTTTGGGAGTTTTAGCTTTTGGGGCAATGAAAGCTCTCAAAAGCTTTCTTTGGATAGAGAAGCTTTGCAAAAGCTTTAGCTTTGCTGAATCTACAACTTGCAGTTACAACTCGCAGCTACAACTAATTTGCCAAACATAGCCAAAATATATTAACTGCAAGTAAAGTATAGTATGTATAGTTAAGATGGAGCATCAGTATTATGTTTGTATTAGACAAAAATATCCTTTATCTCCTATTAATTTATTAATATGATATCACACTTTAATTTTCAAAGTCATGTATCCTCCTAAATTTTCTGATCGTTAACCTCTCTTCCCTCTTTATCTCTCCTTTGAATTTTTCTTTCCTGAGAATTGCAAATGTAGTAAAAGTCTTTTAGGCATTGTATGTTAGTTGAATGGAAAAATAATTATAAAAAGCCAAGGCTCCAAAGATTATTTATGTCATCAGACACAACAATTCATATGAGATGGCATTTTGAGGAGCGGGTTGATAATGGAGTGCTTCGGCACCCAGCAGACTCAAAAGCTTGGAAGGATTTTGATAAGAAACACCGCCAATCCTTTTCCTGTGATCCTCGTAATATCAGATTGGATTTAGCTAGTGATGGCTTCATCCCTTTTGGCAACCAGAGAAGCGATCACAGTATATGCCCAGTAGTGCTTGTTCCATATAACTTTCCCCCTTGCTTGTGCAATAAGTAATCGTACTTCATGCTGAGTTTGTTAATTCCCGGGTCAAAGGCCCCTAGAAATAATATTGATGTTTACTTACGCCCTTTGATGAATGAATTGAAAGAATTGTGGGAATTTGGGGTTGACACTTTTGATGCTTCAAAGAAGGAAAACTTTGTCATGCGAGCTACTGTTATTTGGACTATCAATGACTTCTTTGCGTATGCCAACCTATCTCGTTGGTCTACAAAGGGCTATATGGCTGGCCCTTGTTGTTGTAAAGATACTTATTCTACTCGATTGAGTAATTGTCAAAAGATATGTGTAGACACCCCTCCCGGTGTCTCTTAAGTCCTCCACCGCCCGATGATGACGAACAATATGGCACACTCGGGAAATGATAGGCTCCCCCTTCAAGTGAAAGCCCCAAGAAGATAAAACTCAACTCTCACCCTCATCTTCTAACCCTTGCTCTAAGCTTTCTAGAATTTCAAATGGCTCCTCAATCGGAGTCCCGGATCAAAAGTTATGGACGGTATTTGTATTTTGGCACAAAACCGAGCATGGAGCGGGAAACGGTTCAAGTATCAGCCCAAATTTCCCCGGTAACCTCAAATGTATCCAGATCCATGGATACATACCATATTAGGATTTTTACGTACAGCCTACATTTGAGTTCTCGACCAATCAGAATTCAATCGTACAGCGAAAATCTCAAACCGCCGGCAAAAACCTCAGATCGCCACACCGGTGTTGAGACCGACAGACCGGTCTCAAGACCGCTAGACCGGTCTGGTAGACCGCCAAACCGGTCTCAGCACTGGTCTGGCGGTGGGAGCATGTGGTCCCGGACGGTCTTTCTTCGTCTCTTTCTGCATTTTTGTGCCTATAAATACGTCCTAAACTCTTCCATTCAAAGATGACCCTTTTTGGAGAGAAAGGAGAGCGCATTTGGAAACTTAAGGCCCCTTTTTAAGAGAATTAATATCTCTTTAAAAGAACGATTCTAGAGAACACCATTGTCATCGGCAAGAGACCACAAAACAACCCACAAAAACATTCTTATACCACAAAACAATACACCAAACAAATCACAAAAGCCGTCAACTTGGGGTTACTAAGTTGAGTAAGATCCGAACAAAGGAGCTCCAACCCAAGGTAGCCATTTCAAGGGCGATCAACAAAAAGGGTTGTTTCTTTGTGTGTTTATGTTCTTGTGTGCAAATTGAATCTCTCCCGAATTGAATCTTCATGCACAACCGACTAAATACCACCTAAAATCTAGCATGCTCACATATTTAGCTCTTTTGCATGAAACTTGCTAATCGCCAAAGTGATCACCTTATAAAATAACTTGCTACTTGGTAGATAATTTGTGACAACCCACGTAGCTAATGCATAGTTGAGGGAAAATAAATGGCATGACAGATGTGATGTGAATAAATGGCATAATTGCATTATCTTGAAATCATTTGAATAAGTTCCTTATTCCCGAACTCAGTTTCTCCCTTTCTTGGGCATCGAAGTCACAACTCGGCACAATCATGGTATCTCCCCAAATATCCGTGGTTGGTGCCTTTACGGTTTCCGTATTCCTAAAATACGGTGGCGAATTCTTCACCTTACGAAACAAATCGAGCAAAACATGATAAGCAACGGTTACGACAGTCCCCACAAAAGAAAGAACCAATAAAGCACGCATGCAGTGAATGCGGGGGCGGAAGGGTCCCACAGATTAGCGACTCCACTGGGGAGTAAATGAATAAGAGAATGCGGTCCCGAATGTTTGAATCAAGATAATGCATTTCTTGCCCTTTATTCCATATGACATCTTGCCCGTTGCATTCATACATACATACTTGCATAAGAGTCTCGCGTAAAGTCCTCATGTTATCTACCAGAATTTCACCCCCGGGTTTGTATTGTGCGCCGTTGGACAATGTGCGTCCACTCGACGTTAGGGGCCAGCGCACGTACATACATTCCCAATCCACGATACCTTCCCTACCATCAACACGATGGAGGGATAGACGCCGTCTTTAGTCGCCCCACGAGCACACGTGGGTGGCTAGAGACGTTGACGAGTGGGAAGCCATTTTAGCCTCGAGCCTAAGCCCATCGAGTTGAACTAGAACCTATGCCTAGGCGTAACTAAAGTATCATGGTCCATCTGCATGCTTGATGACTTTTGTGCCTACATGCTATGTGACTAACCTACTAATTCGGAAACCTTAAGAATAGGCGTCCCTTTAGGTGCACGGTTTGGGTATTAACTTGTCTCTCCCCATTTTTCAAAAATCATTCCCAAGAGCGCTGATGACGCTAGTCGCTCCTCTAAAGCGGTCGTTGCGCGCTTTTGTAATACCCGTCTATTTTCTAAATTATAGAAAATAATTTATTTATATTATGGTGGAATAATTATTCGATTTATGAGTTTCAAATATCAAATTTATATTATTTGAATTACTTTCGAATTTATATAAGATGAGAATTCATTTTATTTGGTGGGATAAATTATTTTGATTAATGTTATTATATATGAGATATTATGGGTGAGATATTTATTTTGATCATATTA
>BSSO01002118.1:0-20489 GCA_030267885.1 Mesembryanthemum crystallinum | reverse complement strand
GTTGTTAATTTATTACAAGGTAGGTGGAAGTCAATTACTTGGAGTTGTTGTTTCTCACATTGGCCTTAAGTTGCATGTCTTGCTCTGTATCTGAGATTAATAGCTAGAATGGAAGTACGGAACAAAGGCACTTATCTCATCCAGGCAAATTTTCATCTTGTTTTATGATCATCTCTGGCTGTTAAGGTTGTTAATTTATTACAAGGTAGGTGGAGGTCAATTACTTGGAGTTGTTGTTGCCTTTGGATCCGTCTTCATAATTTTGTTCAGATTACACATGCGTCATAAATAATTATTCATAAAGTAGACACAAGCACATTAAGCTTTGCTAAGTTTCATACTTTGTTTTACATTCTTACTGAGTTAAGTTTCATTTTCTATTTTACTGGAAACAGATGGTGTGGGAATTAATCCTCAGCAAAGTGCAGGTATGGGTCACTATTTTGTCTATGTTTCAGTTTCCTTGTAATATGACTTTGGAAATTTTACAAGTAAAAAAAGGTTACAATGTATTTTTGCCTCCTTCTACATAGTTGCATACCATTTTTATGTCCTTGAATATTTTCTTTGTTATCCAAAAAAACAGATTTCTTTCTGAAATTACATTTCAGTATTGAGTTTCACAACTTTAACTCACAGCAACCTTAGAGACCTTCTAGTACCTCGGGTGGCCGTCTAAACGACCTGACTTTATAATCACCCAAGTTTTCAGTGTTTGAGCATTTAGAGTGGGTGATCGGTAGAAGGTCGCCCAAATTGGGAACCCAATACCTAAACGCGGTGGCATTGTGCGTAGCCATCGAATATAGTTCGTAAACAAACACCTCGGTATGGAAACCTCTCGAATTGCCTGTTCGCCTATTGTATAGCTTTTCGATTTTGACACTTCTCTCTCGTTTGAGATAGTCTACTTCCGGGTGGCATCCAAACAACCTCACTTCATATCACTCAAGGTTCTTGTGTTCAAGTCTTAAGAGTGGGTGACCAGTAAAGAGTCACCAAACACTATTGGGAATCCAATACTCGAACCCAGGGGCCTCCCACGTGCCCCTTGGGTTTACTCTTTCAATATTGTTCGGAAACAAACATCATGACATCCGGACCTCTCAGACGCCTGTTTGCCCATCTATAGCCTTTGGATTGGGACCCTTCTAGGTACAGATTAGTTTTTCAACCCCGATGCTTCAAGGGACCAAGAGCAACCCAATAAGTCTTCTGGTCCTTTTATCTATAGCCTTTGGATTGGGACCCTTCTAGGTACAGATTAGTTTTTCAACCCCGATGCTTCAAGGGACCTAGAGCAACCCAATAAGTCTTCTGGTCCTTCCAGGTGGCCATCCAAATGACCTTATTTCATAATTGACCAAGGTTCCGCTATTAAATCTTAAGAATGGGTGACCAGTAAAGAGTACACGACCCTAGGGGACTCCCACATCCCCTTTGGGTCCCTGTCCAATCCGTTTCAAGAACAACACCTTGGTCTCTGGATCTCTTCAAACCACTCGTTTCCTCGGTATATTAAGCACACGAGACATGACTCTTTAAGGGTTCGGTTGACTCTGACAACACAAATGTTCTTACCCGGGGGCCTTCCCTAACACTCTAACTTCATATACACCCATGGTTGGGGCCTTACAAGTGGGTGACTAGTAACACGTCAGCAAAGCACCCAACCCGACCCCTAGACCCTAATGTCCTTCTGGGGTCCGGTCAATTATTGTTCGCAAATTAACATCTTGGTTCTGAGACCTTTCGGAATGCATTCCCTAGGTGTATAAAGCACACAGGAGATTCATGCATATGTGCCAGCACCTAGGCGCCTGAACATTCGGGCATGTGAGAGTCTGAACTCAGAGACATGTCAGCATCTGAACATGCTAGTGCCTGGACATCCGGACAGTAAGCTTGCAAGGCATCTCGAGTAGTTCTATGTACAGAACTTAACGCCATATTTTTCCCAAGACATGGCTTGTTTGGTCCTAACAGCTGCTTTTAGCCTGGTATTTAGCCATAATTCAGGGAATTAATGCCCCATCGTTGTTCCCCGAAGGCGACCTAGTAACAAAGCGATACGGTATCTATCATTCCTCTTGTGAACTTCCAAAGACGTATGATAGTAAGAGTTCTTAGGGAGGGAGAGAGGGAGGGATAGCATTTTATGACTCATCAGGAAAAACAATATTGACTCATTTCATTTAGGGCTGTCAAATAGGTCGTGTCGGGTCGTGTTCGTGTCCGTGTCAAAATTAAACGGGTCGAATATGTCTTGACCCAAACCTAACCCGTTTACCCTTGACCTTGACCTGACCTGTTTAATAAACGTGTTACCTGCTAATGACCTGTTAACCCGTTTAACCTTTTTAAAAAAATTTGAATTAGTTAAAATCAAGAAAACCTCATAACTTTACCTAAAAAACGAGCATTCTGACCATAATTAATGTAATTAGATAATCTAAAATTGTTAAATTGCTCACATTAGTTGAAATTATATAACATTGGTTACTTACTTCAAGTTAATTAAATTTAAATTTGACGAATATAATTAAACGGGTTGGGAGTAGGTCATTTTTGTGTTGAAAATCTCAACCTTAACCTAACCTGTTTAATTAAACGTGTAACTCGTGTCAACCCATTTAATTAAACGGGTTGTAAACTCTCAACACTAACCCGCTATATTCGTGTCCGGTTCGTGTCGTGTTGTCGTGTCGTGTCATCTTTTAACAGCCCTAATTTCATTGCCGTCACTAGTTTTTTTTAGTGGGTATGGAATATGTGTGGCATTGATATTTTTTGTTTTGTAAATAACTCCTGCTACAAAAATTCAGAATATATTTTAGTTTAGGTGTCTCTTCTACTGCCTTGGAAATGGATTCTGAATTTATATGCCAGAGTTTGTAGCAGGATTGCAGTGATGCAGTCTGGTGTTACTGATGACTGGCTGTTACTAGCAGCTTCTGACTCTTTTATCAATATGAGGAATTTTGGGCAGCCTGTAAATAATAGTATAGGCTTACCTAACTCGGGAAGATAAAAAGATGAGGTTCACATTTTTATGGAGGCCTCTCAGTTTTCTTTTTCTATGTACCTACAAACCAATTATACACAAAACTTCTACTCCTTACAAAAGGAGACTGTTTGCTAGCCTTAATTTGTAGGAATAGCTGCTGCTTAGAATCTATCACTCTATCCACTTTTGAAAATGTAACATTATCTGTACTAATTTAAGCGTTTGTGACATTTATACCTTTCAGGCAATGTCTTCCTCAAGCATGGTTCTGAACTGCGGTTGATTCCCCGTGATAGAGTTGGTGCTTGGCCGTCATCCTTTTAGATGGGTGATTTTCACCATAGAGATCAACAGTCTTAGTCTTGTTCTTCATATATCTCTCTCTTTCATATAGATGTAAGAACGACTCAAGGATTTGTTGTACCATGTCACCAGGTGTTTTCTACATACCACAGTGTCTAACATCACCTGAGCTATCAAAATTCAGTTAAATAAATAACCTTACCACAGATGGAAGGTGCTCGAGTTTAATACCCCATGTCGCGGCGTATTTTATCTTGTTGCTTGCATGTTTGTCTGTGTAGTTATTACTGGTTTCATTTCTGGTTGAAAATTCAAGAATCAGGAGCTTCACCGACGAACACGAGTCTGGAAAGTACACAGTGGCGCTGGGAAATAGCAAACATTTATGTGACACACCCAGACCAGTGGTAGTGCATGTTACTCCATAGTTGGCAAATGCCGGGCCCGTTGTAGGCGCTGGTGCGCGAAGTGTAATTGCAAAGAGAAGTGGACAGCCGCAGCTTATGCCTTTTGGTACAAATGTGGCCACTGTACCTGCACTTAATAATAACAATAATAATGATGCAATAGCGGGAAAGGGACGGCTAGCATTTGATGCATAAAAAAATAGTCACAAAGACAGTGACTGTCCCCCTCTCTCTCTCTCTCTCTCTTTGTAATTGACAGCCCACGCCCACTATATTTATGTGTTTGCCATAAACAACAGGAGCCATTTTCTTGTTTTTATTGTTGTAGTATTGTGAGTGATGATCATTTTAAACCCTTTTTCTTATTTGTTTTTCTATGCAGAAGAACCGTAACAGATCCAACTTCCATATCACTAGATGATAAGTATAACAGATTTGGTTTTGGCCTTTTAAGGAGATTGAGATCCTCAATTTAATTATTTTTATAATGAAGGTGATCCCATCCCACTGTCTGCCGCATGTTTAGGAGAGTATCCTATGTGATCAAGAATATTCCAATTATCCAATACAAGTATACAACCCATTGCTTTTAAGGCGGCTAAGTATTGATAACTGGTACCTCATCTATAAGGTCGTCTCATCATTTAACTCCTTACTATGAGTGGTTAAATTGAAATTTAGTATCCAGGTTAAGCTCATTTGTGACTGAATGTGATTGCTAAATTCGAATGGATAAAATATCATTTTGTATGCTTACTTTCTCTATTTAAGTTACAAAGATTTGATCTTAAGCTGTTCTTTACTTGAGTTTGAATATGTCATGTCATGTATAGTCACACTTTAATATAGGGCCATGATTTTCTGCAATTATGATGGGGCAAATTTACATTGAATCGGTTCCAAAAATGAAATGTATGAAGATGAATCCAAATATTTCAAAAAAGTTCAAAATAGACTATTGTCCTTGGTCAATATGAATTCTACTTTAGGTGGGTTCCATACCTAACTATTGACTTGAAAGAGGGAGTATCCATTTAATAAATTTATTATGGTCTTGTTTAGTTGATAGGTTTTAAGCCAATTTGTTGGGCAATTTTAATTGTTTGATCGATTAACATTTCACAATAGAATGTTTAATTATCAGCTTGTTTATTATGTTTTTTGAATCAAACAAGCTGAATGGGATAGCTAAGATGTGAAGTTATTATTTATTAAGTATAAATGTATGATATTTTAGCTCTCGAGACATACAGCGGTAGCAAAGAGGTGGATCTATAAGTTTAATATCAAGGGTTCTAAAGAAAAGGTCTTAGATCTAATTGATTGCTATGTATTATTTGACCCACTAAATGCATAAACTCCTATTTAGGAAAACGTTTATACGTAAAAGCTTTTAAGAGTATAATTAAACTTAGCCTCTCAATGTGTGTTTTTTTAGGTAGGTGAGGAAAAATATACCTCATGTCATGACTCATGAGGTCATAGGACCTATGGTTCCAATTTTTTCCCTCACTGAGCAAGTAAATTTTAGCCAATTTGAGATTTTGTTTGTGTTTTTACTAGATCTTTTTCTCCCCACGCCTCCTTTTATGCCTAATTGTTAGGAGTAGTGAAAGGGTTAACAACAACCCATTGACGTTTAGCATTACGGGAACTTATAAACAAAACCCATTGGAGGGGCCAAAAAAAAAAAAACAAGGATGTAACTTGATTTGACCTAACGAAGAAGAAGAAGAAGAAGAAGAAAGTGGGGGATAAAGAATCATGAACAAACAAAAGGATCTTTCACCAAACTCCATTTGTCCCAACTTCAGTAAGTGCAAAATAACCCTCAAAAACAGGGGAAATTGACAAACCAGAGATATTGTCATTTGCCATTCATTGCCATGCAATGTAAAACTTCCACAACTCTTCATAAATCATCATCAAATCCCCTAAATCCCTCGTCTTTTTGTCTTTTTCTCCACTAATCTGTGCATGGTCGCAACACAAAGACCTCAGTTTTTCACCACCAAGATCAACACTTGAAAATGGCTACTGCGGTTAACTCGTTAAGCCGCACTAATCATCGCCGGAAAATCAGTTCCGGTGGCATTGTGATAAGCCGCCGGCAGTGTCGCCGGTACTGTATGCTCTTACCTTTACTTTACCTTGTGGGTTTGATCCTTTGTGCTTGCTCTCTCTCTCTTTTCTTCTTCCCAAATCCTGCTCCTGGCTCAGTCTACCGAAGTCACGAGATCTTCCAGAACCTTCGGAGTGAGATTCTCAGTGACAATTCCACCACTATTGAGGTTCGTATTCAAATGGGTTTTTCTTTTCTTTTTTATTTTATTTTCCAGTTTTGGACTTTTTAAATTGTTCATTTGCTTCGTTTTGTAGCTGAAATGTGAAAACTTTTTTACTAATGCCACAGCTAATCTATAGGTATTGGGTGCTTTTCCATTTGTGTCAAAGGCAGCTGGTCTTAATTTGATTGATTTGCTTGTGCTTTTCCTGTTTATGGATGTGGGAAAAAAAGCTTTCTGGGTTTTTCTTGTTTGTAAGTGAAATGAAAGGGAAACCTATTTCTTCGACATTGTCTGTTTGCTGGATTTACTTTGCTACTACTATAAGAACTGGGTGTTACTGAAAGTCAGGTAACATGTGGCCTGGTATAATCCAGTAACTGACATTCTGGCGGAGGGTAATACAATGCAATTGAATGCTAGAAGAAAATTGATGAACTTACTATAAATGGAGGGTAAGAATATGTAGATATTTGATGATCTAGAATATTGACTGAGGATCTATTTTAATTTTTGCAAATTCTTCAAAGGATGAAGTGTTGGACCAGATTGAATTGACCTGTTATATGTTATTTTCTTCCTATAATTCTTTTTGTTTTTTTGGCAGTTGTCTAATGTTTGGAGGTATAGAAAGTTTAAAGAGCAAAAGTCTTGTCGAAGTAGTACTGCAAGAGTGTATAGAGGTGAGGATATAGAGGTATAGATGTGCTGCCGTGCTGTTTAGTTTGTACGTAACGACCATTGTTTGTCTAAGAAAATATCTGTTTTACTTCAGAGGCATCAGAACACAACGGCTATCTACTTGTTGAGGCTAATGGGGGTCTTAATCAACAGAGGTCTTCGGTATGTCAATCTTCTCTCTTACATACTGATTGCACTATCAGATTATCCTCTCCAGAACTACTTAATGCTTGTTGTTGACGCTTCCCTGTTTTTTGAGGCAGATATGCAATGCAGTAGCTGTTGCGGGGCTTTTGAATGTGACATTGGTGATTCCTCATTTTGAATATCACAATGTCTGGCAGGATCCAAGGTGTTTGATCTTGTCTTTTTTGGCTGGTTTATTATTCAAAGATTTAGTAATTACTGTCCAATATGAAGTGTGTTTTCGCTCTGATGTTTTTATGTTTACATTTTACTTGCAAAAGATGATGGCTCATGCCCTTATCATATTAGGAAATGAACCAAGAGTCAAAAGGCAATGCTTTAAACTGTAACAGCTAAGAATTGGTATGATTATTCAGATTGAGGTCTGCTACATGCTAGTCCTCTTGACCTCAAGGCTCTATAAGTCTGTTCTAAATGATGTTCTGTCATTCTGTGTTCTGATTTGTTAGTAATAAACCTTACAAAGTTTAAAGCCTATGCACATTCAACTACATAACTTCATGTATTTTCTTCTTCTCACCAACTTTTGCAGTGATTTTGATGATATCTATGACGAGCATCATTTTGTAAACACCCTTAATGGCTTTGTGAAGGTGGTTCGGGATCTCCCTGGGACATTAATGGAACAGTATGATTACAACATCAGCAACGTACCCATTGTCCAAGTTCCTGCTTGGTCTCCCGTCAGTTATTACCTTGAAGAAGTTTTTCCCATCTTACGGAATCAAGGGTATGTTTCATTAATGTTTGGAATTATGCCCATGCACCTAAGTGGTACTTGAAAGATTTCAAATTATTAATCATCATGTATGCGGTATGCCTGTATCGAATCAAAGATAGCAGAAGGAGAGGAACATTCCCTTGTAAAAATGCAAGCTCATGATATATGTTAAACTCATGGCTTCTAGTTCTGATACTCTATTCCAATCTAGTCATCAGTTCACAATCCTCATTTTTTTAATCAAGGGAGAAACTGACGCTATCTCCGTTGAAGTTGGAGAATATGAGACTATGAGTAAATGTCAAAATTGTGAAACTGGATGTAAGGATAGTTTGGTAGCTTGCTATGTCAAATGAGTGGTTCTTTATTCTATACGTGGGCAAACACAATGAGGTTGTTGACAGTAAGATTGCTAATACTATAACCTGATGTCCACCAGGCTCGTACGCATAGCTCCTTTTGCCAATAGATTGGCAATGCAGCTTCCTCCAAGCATTCAGTATCTAAGATGCCTGACAAATTACAAGGCATTAAGATTTGCATCTCCTATTTCAGAGCTTGCCAAAAAGTTGGTCAAGCGATTGATGCAGAAGAGTCCAAGGACCGATGGGAAATACGTCTCTGTCCACCTCCGTTTTGAGGAGGTATGATTGATATAATGCAGTTTCGTTGGGGAAAGTATTGGGGCAGTTGATTCCTCTAGTTCATACTGTCAAACACTATTAATCTCTGT
Source organism: Mesembryanthemum crystallinum (assembly GCA_030267885.1). Taxonomy (NCBI): domain Eukaryota; kingdom Viridiplantae; phylum Streptophyta; class Magnoliopsida; order Caryophyllales; family Aizoaceae; genus Mesembryanthemum; species Mesembryanthemum crystallinum. The sequence continues at coordinate 12,145 of BSSO01002118.1, read as the reverse complement.
GCCCACTCATCAATTTGTGCAACTGGACATATAGGATATGGTAGCATTCTCGTGTTGTGTATATGATGGAGGAAGAAGAGAACAAATTCATATGGATTTGGTTCGAGAGAAAGGTTGGAGAGGAAAATTTAGACGCAGGAGCTATATAATCAATCCGAGCCTCAATCGTATCAACGGAAAATGCCCTCTGACCCCTGTGGAGGTACGATCACTATCTAACTTTAGTTTTGCGTTATTAAACCTGGCATTGGTTTTATTAGAAATTTCCAGACCTCCAAACAAGACCACTAAACTTTAGTTTTGTGTCCAACACATATTTGACCTTTGCACCTCTAAAATAATGTTGCATTCGTTCCTTCCTCACATATGTGTTTATTGTCAGCATAGGTTGGAATGATGCTGAGGGGAATGGGATTTGACAACAATACATTGATCTATTTGGCATCAGGAAAATTATATCAGGAGGAGAGACAATTAGCTTCCCTGTTACAGATGTTTCCGCTTCTACATACCAAGGAGTCACTTGCGACCACGGAAGAGCTTGCTTATTTTAAGGTGAATCTTGCAACTTTCCTGAAACTATCAACAAACTAGAATTTTTTTTCTTTTTTTTTTTTTGGGCAGTGCTTTGAGGATAATTGTCAACTCCCAAGATTCAGCGTAAGTATTTTAGGTGCCATGTATTACAAGACTTTGTAACACTCTGCAACGCTTGACCACTTATTGTAAGGTCATATTGCAATATAAATCTCATGAAACTTATTCATGTTGCGACAGGGCTACTCATCTAGGTTGGCTGCTCTGGACTACGTAGTATGTTTACTTAGCGATGTATTCTTGACAACTCAGGGTGGGAACTTCCCGCATTTTCTCATGGGCCATCGCAGATATATTTATGGTGGACATGCAAAGACCATCAAGCCTGACAAACGTAAACTTGCTCTTCTGTTCCATAACACAAGCATCAGGTGAACTTCTTAGTTGTCTCTATCTTTTATATGCATGTTTACCAAATTTGAGAGGTACTTGATTCCACCTAATAGATTTTTTTTTTTTTTGGAAGACTATTTATATGCATTTCTATTGAATTGTTCTGCAGTTGGCAAGAAATAAAAGATGAGGTGAACACAATGCTGGTGGAAAGTAACCGAGAAGGAATTATGATGCCAAGAATCAGAAAATCTAAGAGAACGGTCTCAATTTACACATTCCCATTTCCAACATGCAAATGCCTCCAAGAAGCTCAAAATCTTACCCTAAATAAGGCTAATATGGATGATGTGCTTGATCACCAGCTAGAGTCTATTATTTGAAGTGCTTCAGTCTCTCAAATTACGTTTATGTGTAGCGCCTATCATCGGTTCATTCATCAAGAGTTAACCCTGATAGTCTTTGTTACACAGATGCTGCTGCAGGTATCTAATGGAGATATGTGTCAAAGCATCAGATTGTCGGATCGTTCTTTGCCTATACTTGAGTGTTAAAAGTGCAATTGTACAGTTTTTTTNTTTTTTTTTTTTTTTTTTTTCTTTTGTTCCTTTTTTGTGCTGGCTAAAAAGATTGCTTGAGAATTTGATGCGAATGCGGGAGTTTGTGGTTCAAGGTGATCAGAGATTGTAGGATTAAGGAAGAGAAGAATTGGGATTTGAGTTAACTTGTTACTTACTACTATAATTTGCTAGATGAATTTGATGATGTGCCCGAAATGGTTAGGGGTATCTGCAATTTTGTTCAGTACATTGTCTGTTCAAAAGTTTTAGAGTTTAGTACTCCATCAGAGTTCGAACACGCTTCTTGGGCCGGCCCAATTGTATTGGGGCCGTGGTGCGCGATCCCTATGATTGTGTTTTAGTGCGGTCTCAAACTTCTTGAACTCGACAAAGTGAAAATAAAAAAGATTTAGTTTAGCCCGTAATCTTTAAAAAAGTTGTGGTTAATTTGAATAAGTTCAATATCTATCTTCAATTCTTTATTAATCAATCGTGATTCTTAACAAGGTTATTAGATTAAAGCAAATTTTTAGATTTCATCAATTTTCATTTTAAGCCTTGTTCAAAATGAGACTGGATTGGTTCAACTATACTAAAAGTTGTGAAGCAAAGAATTGAAGATGAAAGAATAAAACCCTAAAGCACGAATAAAGATACGCAAAAAAATCGTATGAGTCGGACTCATACATAAGCCTACTTCCAATACCATTTTTCTCTGTTTCGATACCAATTAAAGTGGTTACTTTTATAATACAAGGCCACTTGTTTTTTCCTCAATATCACTTATCTCATAGAGAAGATAAGTCCCCCTACTTCTATTTCCCTGCATATGTGTGTACAAGAAACTTGTGAGGGAGCAAAGTGTTAAGTACTACTATGAGTATTTGGTTTAAGCTAAAAAGTGTAAATGGTCCCTGGAAAATGAAAGAAGCAAAGTGTAGCCCAGCCAGGTTGAGCATGACTTGACCACCCAACAATCAACAAATTAGAACGTGCCCAGGGGAGCCCACTCGAACCCAAGCTTGTCCTTAGTCATCTACCCTTATCCTCAAGGCGTTGAGCAAGCTCCCTTTTCTTTCTTGCTTATCACTCCTATCTAGGGTGTTTAAAATCAATATTCGAATCCCGAAAACTTGATCTGAAAAATCCGAAACTATTCGGAAAAAATAGATATTTGAAATTTTCGTATATCTGAAATTGCGGATTCGGTTATCAGTTTTATAAATTTCAGGTAGTTTTGAATATTCGAAATATTTTTTTGAAAAATTCCGATTACTTTTACTGAATTCTTAAGAGGTAGGTGTATTATTGTCATTAGACGGGGTATTGGTTAGGAGTATTGATGTTAATCTTGTGATAATTTTCGTCTGTTGATCACAAGTAAAATTATTGACGTAAATTTTCCTAGGTAATCTAATAAGCACTCTGATGCTTTTAATTTTTCACCGTCCGTCACGCTGCTGTATTCGCAATGATTTCAATTCCGGCCACACCATACACTTTTCTCTTTTGTTTACCATTAATGTACTGTATGATATTCACCCAAGCATGTTCAAGTCACCTGCTTTTCATGCCATGGTAACACTAACACCCCCTTCCTTTTACTGCTTTCAGAAACTTCTTTTTCCCCTCTCGTCTTTTTTCATTTTTTGCTTTTATATTTCAGTTACCAATGATCAAGAGCGTAATATCTTTATTTTTTAGTGAGTTACAAATAGTACAGGTTTAATTTGTGTCTTTTATACAAAGTTAAAAGCATGTTTGCTCTTTTGAGCTTGCCTTTAGTACATGGTTGATGGTACTCTAATTAACATACATCGAGGTACTTTTTTTTTTTACTTGAATTCCTAATATGTGAGTATGTGACAACTTTGAATTTGGGCTTATTATTGCTTTGGTCTTGTTTGTTTTTTTCCTCACCTCAGTTTGATTGAGTAATGAAAAATAATTGTTGTTATTTTTCACCTCACCTCAACTTTTCCTCTAGTGAAGGCGGTGAATAATGTTACCATATACCTTAAGTTATGCTCATTTCATTTGAATTGATTAAAATTAAACTCAAATGAATGAGATATAAAAGGATAAATATATGTGAGTGAAAAAGTGATTTGTACACTAGTGGAGAAAGGCTCATAACGTTGAACTAAACTAAATACAATATGAGAATGATGAAATGAACATAACTTTAGTTTAGGCCTTACCTTTAAAAACTTTAATTCTCGAGATTGTTCTTGATGGTGAAGAAGAGGATGATGATCCACCTAGGAGAGAGAGAGAGACCGAAAAATATTAGAATTGTTAAGAGTAGGGATTAGCTGCCCTGTAAGGGGCAACCCAACATTAACCTATATTAATCGACCGAAATTAGAATCTAACCTATTAAATTTTACTTTCATTTACTAAAAGTCATAGTACACTTGAATGAAAATAAAGGCCATCCAAGAAATTTAGCAGGCACAACTAATAACGCCATAATTTCAAAAATTTATTATAATCAAGCGTCATCTTGTTTGTAGAACGGATGGAGTAGTTCTTTTTTATTATTTGAATATTTAAGAGGGCGCAATTATATCCTAGGCAATAAGTGTATACTAGCTCATATGCCTAGTCCCAAGTGGCAAAATGTAGCAATTATCAATCGTTGTTCATTGACCTAGTTAATTAACAATTTCCCTACTAAGTTTAGTGATTCCTCCCATACCCTCTTGATTTGAGGTTGAAAGATGATGCCTATGATGAGTGACCCATACTATACTAGAGTGCTTTGGTTCACTCCATAATCATGAAAACGCAAATCCGAATAACGTACCTAATTATTATGTACCAGTAGTAGTAATGTAGTTGTAGTATTTGCAACAAATAAAAAAATAAAATAAAAATAATGTATTAGTATAAGGTTATATTTGGCACGAACAACTAATTTTTGAGTAAAAGCTACAGTTTCAAGTTTGAAACTTTTTCTTTTTTCTCACAACTATCAAATAAGATTTAAGACAACAATTAGCTTTCACTTGAGAGTTACATCTAGTTTTTGAAAGTTACGTCTAATTTTTGAATGTTACTTAGACTAACTGTTACTTGATAGCTTGATTTTAATTAAAAGATAGTTAGATTTTGAGTAAAAGTTACTGTTTGAAACTTGCTTCTTTTAACTTTTTTCTCTCAATTACCAAATAAAATTTGAAGTAGAAATTACCGCTCACAGATATATCTAATTTTACCAAACCTAGCCTAAATATAAAACAAAAGTATAGTAAAAAAAAAAAAAATCCGAAGCACCAAAAAACACTTAAAAATCGAAGAAACTTGGAGCAAATAACAAGAACCCACGCGCAACCATCAATGCCTTTGTAGCTAAATGACGTTAGAGGCCCATAATATAACCTTTTTATTAGTCCTACGCGGCTTTTTTAACAGTTATGGGCCTTTAAGAATGGCGCTAATATCTAGCCAATACGTCCAAATTAGACCTCATTTTGTACTAACTCGCATTTTTTTCTTTTTCTTTTTCTTTTTCCAGCCCAATATGTCTACAATCCCGTCTTGGTGGCTTAAAAATATTGTTTGACCCTCAGCAATCTATCATCAATATCCTATTTACTACTGTAGTATTGATTTTTTATTTTTTTTTGAAAAATCTGAGCATTGAATTTAAGCTTGAATTGACCTAGGTTGTATTTTTTTGAAAATTTGATTGAAGACTTAGGATGTTTGAACCGAATTGACTGCAAAATGACTGATAATGTGAGAGAAAAGATCAGCTGTACAATTAACTAAACTGTAAGTTATGTAAAATAAATAAAAAAAACATTTTTGTGAAGCAGCAACATTTTCCACATATTCTTAATAATTTGTTGAGACCAAATGAAAAAAAAAAAACAAATGAAAAAAAAAAACAGCTACTGGAGACACTTTAAAATACACATATAATTATATAAGTATCAAGAGACACCGTCAATAAAAATAAATAAATAAATAAAAGAAGATAAAAATGAAGAAGTGTAGTAGTACACTAAAGTGGATATATACACTCACATTAGAAGTGAAATCTTCTCACTTTTCTCTTCGTATCTACCAAACTTTTTTCAGAATACTCCATTTTATGATATTTTTCTAGATTACCGCAAATCATAGTGACCTACTCCAAATTGTAATATTTAATAGGATGATATGTAGTATTAGGGTAAAACTACATAATATCACGTTTTTTCATGTATAATTTGTGTAAATCATCTAGTTATGATTGATTAATACTACAAGTGATTGAAAAAATAGTATAAGATATTGTTAGAAATATTACCCATCATTTCGCTTGACACCAACTAAAATTTGAGTAAGTTACCGTGATTTGCGGTATTGCAACAGCGCTCCATTGCATTATGAGGGTGTATAGGTACACTTACATTGATCGTAGGCACACTTATATTGATTGAACAATATCACTGTCTGGAAGGCGGGAAAAAAATATGATACCATAGGGAGTAATATGTAGTCCCAATAGAAGACTCATAACTACAATTAAAGACCAACGAAAAAAATGCAACAACCAAGAGACACTCCAAAGAAACATGTACACTCATGACTGCATTTAATTGATTTAACATGGTAGAAATAAAATTGGTTGTCTGTTTCTTCCGGTGTAAAGGGAAAGATTTATGGCAAGATCCATTGATGTAACAAATGTGATACCAAATTTAACAAGTTAACCACCATTGTCCATTTCCTATAATTATGAAATGGAAAAGGTTGAAAACAACGTCTGAAATATCTACTAACTGGCATTTTTGAGGCCCCGGTTGGTCGATAATAAATAACCCTATATCAATTTGGACCCAACATTAACCTATGGCCATTTTTTTGTCCAATCAATACGCTTCTTCATATCAGTTTTACTAACATGTTCGCAGATAGTATAGCATTGACAAAGGGACTAATCAGTAATCAGTAGGGAGAAGATTCTTGCTCATTGCTCATTTGTTGTTCTCTTCAATTGTCATGTCTTTTTCAATTCATCCATTTCTTTCCATCTTATTAATTCTTTGCAAGCAGCTAATTATTTTCTATTTTTTTTCCCCATAGGCCATAGCCTTCAATACAATGAATAATGAGGTACGCAGCCGATAAGTAGTACTCTCTCGACCGACAAGGTGAAAAGATGATTCTTTCGCATATTGGATTGTAGGAAGAGCTCTTTTCATGATTCTCATACCACATTCAATTCAAATCTACTATTTACTATTTTTATCGGTTACTACTATTCACTCAAATGTCATTTGGTTTAATCTAATTCGGTTCAGCATGATTACATTGAATTGAATAGACGGGTAAGTAGTAACAGTTGACCATACACATGGGAGGGCAAAATTTGAACAATTGTGGAATTTGGAAAATTACTTGGGTCATGTAACCCGGCCTCGGCTACCACTTCCATGCATATAGTACAAAAAATCATAAAAACTTTGCCCTATCCAAAGTTCCTACAGATTTACATTAACCAAAGCTTCATAGAAGTATTCTTCTTCACTGACATTTAGCTCAAACATCTAAAACCCCCTATAGATAACAACAAAACAGGGCAATATTGCCTTGGGGTTAAAAACATACAACTCATCCAAATTTGAATATACCCCGGTGGCTCCCGCCACCGAGTCATACTCCTCCGACACCCCTCCGCCGCCCCCGCCCCCGCCACCGCTGCCGCCTTCTGGGCTCTTCTTGACCCGGCCCGCGATCACCCTGCAAACCAGCATTGCCCTTCTCTCATGCTCCCCCGGCCCAACCTCAGCCCGGTCATGGGCCCGCCCGCTCGTGGCGGTGGTCAGTATGCCCTTCGTGGCGGCCCCCTCGCCGGCGAGCTTGAACCCGCTCTTGATGATGCCACACACATTGCAATGTGGGATGGAATTGCATAGGTTAGAGGATCCATTTAGGCCTAGGGAACACAAGAATGTGGTGGAATGGAACCTTAGGAGCTCATTTCCATCAGCTATGCACCTAGGGTGTTTTTTAGGGAGTTTTGTGGCTTTGGATTTGATTGAATCTCTATATTCCTCAAATTTGTTGATGGTCTTTTGGGTGTTGTGGACTTTGAGAATTCTATCAATTTGGCATACTGGTGTATGCTTTCCAAGCCAGCTTGATTGGAATATGATCTCTACTATGTTCTTGCTTGTATCCTCTGGACCCAATTCAGATACTGCAGCCACAAAATTACACATTAAGTACTATTTGAATGAACTTAAATGCCCTAGGCAAAAGAAAAAATAAAAATTATGTTCTGAATGAACTTAATTGCCATGAAAAGTCAAAAGTTCAATGAAAGTTGTTCTTGTAAGCTGATTTTGTACCATTATTAACCTTAAATTTCTCATTGTAACATACATCCATAGATTTCAGAGAGGAAAGTGTATGAGATGAAAACTGAAAAGTGTCAAAATGTGCTAAAGTGCATCCTAGTCTATTAGTCTAGTATACCATGAAGCACATGTAATGGAAGGGACAAGTATTCTATACTTCACCTACAAGGTTAAATTTCAGGGCTTTTTTAGAGCACTTTCAGCTTTTTATCTCCTAGAACAGAACCACTGTTAAAAAATAAAGTAAACAATCTGGAAATTTTTATACAGCTAAACCCAGGGTAAAATCTTGCACAACACATTTGCGAAACTAATTAACCCAGAAGAAGAAAATGAAAAAGAAAAAAAAAAAAACTAAATACATAAAAAGGAGTAGATAATAATTATGATGAGGACAAATACCTGCATGTCTGACAGCTTGATGAAGCTCCAAATTCTCAGGCTTCATAAAAATCTCACCACAATCAGGGCAAGAACAGATAGTAGCTCTGAGAGAAGGATCTTTAGTGAAAGCCAAAACAGGGTCAACCACCATTCTGCACTCATAGCAACCTGAAAGTCTCCTAAATGGCATCCCTTTAATGGAGTAATTAGCATTGTTAGAAGAAGACGACTTAATGAAACCCGCATTGTTATTGTTATTGTTATTGTTATTGTTAGTGTGATTAGTATTGTTGTTGTTACTAATCTCGCTCAAAACAGGACCTTTCAATGACCGATTTGACCCTTCAAGGCTGCTGTTACTGCTGCTGCTAACAGGGGTTCCCCTGTTCTTCCTCTGTCGAATTTCAGGGGAGGGTGGCTCAGGCCTCTGCATCACCTTTGTGTTGTTACAGAGTGAGCCAGAGCACCTCATTTTCTTGCTCTTTTTGCTGCTGTTTTCCTCCATTGTTGGCTGTTTTTGTTGCTTCTTTTTCTGGGTTTGGTGTTGCTGAAGCTGTTGTTGCTGTTGCTCAACTTCGAGGTGTTTGCAAGTGAGGATGTTTCTCATTATTGCCCATGAAGGTAGCTGTTGCTGTTGCTCCTTTTGCTGTGGCTGCTTCTCTTTCTCTCTCCTAGTTCTACTTGTTCTGTGGATTTCTTTTGTGGGTTTTCTGGGATTTGTGGTGTTAGCCATTGTTGAAGTGTGAGAGAGAGAGAGAGAGAAAGGAAAGGAGGTTGAGGAATGAGGGGGTGTGGGTGTTTGTGTGTTCTCTGTTTCAGGGTTTTTTTGGGTTCACATGGGATGCCTTTGGAGCACGAGTACTGAAAAATAGGTGGGTGGATGTAGTTAAAGAAGAGGGGACTGTGGAGATGGAGAAGGGAAATTAAACAACAGGGTTGTACTTCACCTTTTTGTTATTTTATGCTTTATGTGAGCTCAAGCTACTCTCATATGGTGTATTTGTTTAATAGCTAGTACAATATTAGTAGTAATATAAGATTAGTACTTATTAGGAGTATTTAACTTGGGAAGCACCATGTCACCCTTCAAATATGAATTTCTAAATTATTGATAGGTATTTGTTTCACTGGTAGATAAAAAAAGAACTTGTATTTTTAGGTTAGTAGTTTAAGTCTCTTTAGAAATGGAGTATACCTAATTAATTAACTATATTTTAGAGCGTTTAAGGAGCGGTATTGTGTGGTGGTGGTAAGTACTACTAAGGCAATAAAGCTTTGTTCATTTGAAATTAATGTGTTAAATTGATTTGAATGGATAGTATAAGGAGTAATATATAAATAAATAAGTTGCATAACTGAAATTATCGAACTGAATTAAATTGAATGTGCATAACTTTATTGAATGTACATTTGTACTGAAAATTTGAACAAAAGCCTTAAGCCATGCCAGGAAGGGCCTGTTTTTTTCAACTTATTTTGATAAGTTTCAGTTCAGTTCAGTCGTAATAAATTCAGTTCAGTTCAGTTCAGTAGCAATAAGTTCAGTTCAGTCGCAATAAGTTCGGTTCAGTTCCTGCAACTTACTTTTTATCTCACAGATTACTATTCATTCAGTTCAGTTCGGTTTTAATAAATTCAGTTCAGTTCTAATAAGTTCAGTTCAGTTTCAGTTTAGTCAGTTTCATTTGAAAAGAACATGCCCGAAGACTGATATACATTACTTAAAAGGTTAATGAGGAATTAGAATTAACCCATTGCATATCTTAGGATGAGTATAATCATTTGTTGATATGGAGGAGCTATTTTGGCAATCTTATCTGACCGTTGAAAGAAGAGAAGCGAGGCAGATCAGAGGGTGTATGTGCACAGGAGTGCACAGCAGCATCATTTAACACTACTTTGTAGGTAGCTTGTATTGAAGTCGTCTTTGGTGAACAGGTGGAAGTATTTTATAGGATAAATATTACTGATATTATGATTAAAACAGCATCCGGGGACCCCGGATTGGTGTTTGCTAGGACGGACTTTTATAGGAATAATCACTAAAAATGCATTTGCCCATATTTTCTACCCAACCATGGAAGCTTTGCATATTGGTCAAGCCCTAATCCAACCAAGAAAGTTGGAAGGAAGATCATGTTAACCTTCTCTCCGCCTAGTGGGTCATTATTTTGAACAAAAGAAACTTACCATTATCTATATAAAATTATACTCCTACTACTCTATATCAACGTAATTTTCTTTCATCAATTTACATTTGTGGTAGTACTGCTAAGAGAAAGTAATTCATTGGTTCAAGGTGTTCACCTTTAGGTTTTCAAAATAATCGAATCTTCATTTTTTTTTTTTTTTTATAATTAAGATAGTGGTATCTTTACAACTCGATCTTATTTATATGTATTTAATTATTCCCTCCGTTTTACCATTAATATATGAAAAAGTATAATGATTTTCAAAGTAAAAATAATATTTGAATTCTTCTTAAATAGAATTTTCAAAGTAAGAAAAAAATTTCGAGTTTATATAAATGAAATTATTCCTGGTCAAAGTATTGTCTGCAATACCATGTTAAGGCGTCAAGATTTTAGTGAAACAGATGAAATATTTAGGTTATAGTTATGTACTCTTCAATTTTCACGGGTATACAAAATACACCATAATTAGTAAAATAAGTTGTAGAAGTAATAGATAAGATAGATTTTATTCTTAAAAAACTCTAATAACATAAATAATGAAATATTTACCTATGGGGACGGCCTATATATCATAAAAGTAAGTGCTTACTAAATTTTAGGCCTTATTATTATCAGTTGAGTGATTATACACCGGGTTTGATAATACATAAGCTCAAACACTATATTTATCAATGTGGGACAAACCAACTTGCACACTACTCCTTTAACACATTTTTATCTGACCTCGTTGTGTTGTTGGATGTTTTGTCTTTGTTTTATGTACTGGAGTGCAAAATAAGGTGCTTCAAGGGATGAAAACTCAAGTTCATTGTAATGTACTGAGTAGTGAAGATGAAATGAGTGCTTCCATTTCTTAGCTCCCATTTCTCTTTGCATGCCTTTTGAATTGTTTGAAGCATTATTCATTTCAATTGAGTATCACAACTCAAAAGTTATATCATGCACTCAATTGAATTGAACTGAATACATCAAATTGAAGTGAATTAACTCATACTAGGCTACTAGCTAGCTCATATATGTTATCTAACAAATTGTACTGTGTACAGAGAGCATTACTATGAGAAATAAGCTTAAACATGGTTCCTTTATCAAATTATTTGTAGGAGATCAAAGATGGGCTTGATGATGTTCTAAGCATATGAGATCTCAAAATTTGAACTAACAATATCATTACCAACGTTAACTATGTTTTGTAGTTAGACTCTCTCTGTTTTTTATGGGTGTAATTAGTCTTCTCTTCTGGGGGGAGGGGACACTAATACCTACTAGCTAGCTAGTTAGAGGAGATTAGAGGCTCTATATGATAGCTAATATGCTAAGGTGAGTAATTAGAAACGTGGTAACGTGATTAATTTGCTGGCTATAAGTTGGCTTTGGCTCTCAAAGGGTGAATATTTGGGGCAAAGTGATGAACGCTAACATCAAGGCCGGTAAAAACACTAATAATTACACCATAATGAGGCTTTAATCCATACTAGTACTGTACTACCTAAGCGGGAAACTAGTTAAAAGAAAAGCTGATCTAAATTTTGATTCCTTTCGCCTAAGATTCATAAAATCCAGAGACCATAAGGTATGGCTATGGAATAAAGTTACCTTTTTCTTTTATTTTTCTTCCTTTGAAAAACTTTTAATTTAGCAGAGGAGCCACATTCTTCCCACTTCAACCTAGTTCAAATTTTCATTTCTTTTTTTTTTTGGAAAAATTCCATTTTAGTGC
>BSSO01002117.1:0-20495 GCA_030267885.1 Mesembryanthemum crystallinum | reverse complement strand
TAGATTCACAAGAAATTAGATTAACTGTGAAAGCCCCTTGTAAAGAAGGGTAATCCTTCTCTACCTTCAAGGTACGTACTCTCCAAAACACCAGCAAACAACCACCTCATGCTCTATAATCAGTCGAATCATATCACTGCTCAAAGTTTGGTGATCCTCAATAGTCGTCTTTGGAGTAGCGGGAAGTGGTTAGATATTAGCTGTAATTGTCATAACCCTCTTTTGTTTTTCTTCAACATACACCTTATAAAACTCCCCATATACTTACCTCAACATCAATTTGCGTCCTTAATAAAGGCACCCAAGTTAATTATCATTGGAAAAATCTCAACCCAAGCAATGTCATAGCGCACAATAGATAAGGTATCTAAAATTTCAGCAGTCCATACATGCAGAAGCAACCAACTAATAGCTAATCACTTAATCTTACGAATAGAACCCTAACAGGGTGACAATTCTTCCAAGAAGTCAAAAAAAATATACGGATGTCAACAATAATATCCTTTCTAACTGCAAGATATACAAACTCATATAAGAAACAAACCAAAACATGATTATAACTCAAAATCTTAAATTCTATAGTATCATATTAACTCAGCAACTCAAAATCGTTCTTTGATCTCATTAAAGAACCCCACTCATCTCTAGTACCCACTAATGTGAGCCCTAATTATTTCAAATATTTGGAGTCAACGGAAAGAGATAATGGTGTAGATATAGTTTTAGTGGATGCCCTTGCTAAAATTAAGATACCCCATAGCCACCAATGATTTTGCATACCTTTTTCCCCTCTTAGCACCTCCCTTCTCCATAGAAGATAGGATTGGGGGCAGGGGTACCTTCAATTGATGTTGAAGGACCCAAATATGTTGTAATAGGGTAGCAAATCTTTTCTACGTCGTCATCCGATTTTAATTTAACAAACCAAATCGTTTACCAACCTTTGTTGATTTGCGTGATACAAAACATTAACTACCCATCCCCATTTTGTCAAGGCGTTCAAAAATCATTCTATACCAAAATCAACACAAAAATGATCGACGAAGATGGTTTTCAATTTCTGAGATTAATAGATTTTCCTGTAAGAACTGGTTGTGCCTTAGTAGATGACGAACACTAGCATTGTTAGAACATTGAGAAAGGGTGGAAAAGGAAGTGTGAGGATGGAGAGAAGAGAGAGATAGAGATTAAGAGTAAGAAACCAGTGATGGATGAGCGAATTCGGGGTTGCTAGTAAATTTTTCAAAATCTTGATTTACTTGGAGGGTGTTCTGTCAAGGAGGAGAAATTGCCACTATCGACATCTAGGTTTTTGTTGCGTGGTTTTTTCATGTTTGCTTCTACCATGAGGCTTCATACGGGTATGTCATCCAACAAGGCCAGCTCGTGACAAGGGGTAAAGCTGACAGTCTACCAAGCAAACAAGACAAGTTGATAAACTCATGTTAGCTAACATGTCCAAGGTGTGTTGCCTAGAACCAATAACACTTACGTTCTGCTCAGGAACACGCCCATGCCTAAGGTTAAGGTAACCATCTCAAAGCCTCATGACACACTTGAAATACTACTTCAATTTTAAAGGAAAACATATACACACTAAACCATTATTGCAAGTCAACCAATCCAATAATGAGTGTGTACCTTGGTGCAATAGCTCTTCGATTTTTCTTAGGGACACACATACTACTAAAGGTTCCAAGGCCATGCGCACCATCTCAACACCTCATATATGTAATGTCAGTTGCATTGGTGTCATGAGGTGTTGAGATGGTGTGCATGGCCTTGGAACCTTTAGAAGTATGTGTGGCCCCTGAGAACTCTAATCAATTAAATAACCAACACAACTCTATGATTTTTTTTCGTTTATAAGGTAGGGATAGACTGCCAATACTTCTTAAACAATGAGGATCCACACAAGGAATCAAACTCTAGTCCCTAACACCACACAACCAAATAAACTATTGTGCTCCAATTGTATTACTCCCTCCGTTCTACAATGAAGGTGACGCTTGATTTTCCGCCACTCACATGAGTATAACACACTCTTTAATGTTATTGATGTGGAGAAGAAAAATGGTTATGTGCACCTCCATGAATAAATATCTATTTTGTAACTGGAAATAGTTATAAAAAAAAAAAAGAAGGGAAAATTTCACTGAGATATACTCCCTCCGTCTTCAAATAACTTAGACATTTTGACTTTAGAGGTCAAAGTTAACGAACTTTGACCACTATTTTGTGAAAAAATATAATGATGTATAAAGTAAAAATGTGTTTTTTAGATTCATCTTAATTAGTATTTTCAAAATATCATTTTGTTATAACATTTCAATTTACATATTTGTAATTATCAATGGTCAAAGTGTTATCTTGGAGACCTTGCAAGTCAAAATGTCTAAGTTATTTGAGGACAGAGGGAGTACCAAAGTTTAGCAAAAATGCACTAATCTATACCGACGTTTCGGAAAATACAATAAGGTATACGAATTTAAAAAGTTAATTGCAACTCATGAGTTCTGTGATCGGATTTAGTAATTTATGCTTTTGGAACCATCAAATGCAATAGTGGTCCATCAAACACAATCAAATGAACACTTTAGATGTTCTCATCAACCCCTGATCAATGCTTTTACAACCTTTCACATGTCCCTTGTTTAAGGGAAGAAAGCTGAAAATATGCAATTTCAAACCTAATGGCTTTTCACGACCATTACCTCTTTCAACCCAATATTTACTAGTTGATTCAATCACCGAAACCATAAGTTGCACTCAAATTTCTAAAACAGTATACATCAATGTACTTTGTAAAACCTCGCTTTACCTTAGTGTATTTTCGCTAAACCTTGGTATAACTAAGTGAAATCATCCCTTTATTTATTATTGGAATTCACATTCTTCTAACACATTAACAGTAATGTTGCCATGACAGTATAAGAAAAAATTATGCTTGATATTGAATGAAGGGTATACGTTTACTTTTGAAATAAATAAAGCATCTTTTAAGTGGTTACGTGGTTGATAATGAAAGCATATAGAAAAAAGGAACTACAAGACTATTTGAATGACAAAGATAGAGGAATTAAAACTTATAATATAAATAGGTTATACTTATCCCACATCTAAAACAGAATAGTAACTTATGTTGTCATTCTTTCGATGCTACAAAATGAAATTCATGCATGAATGGCTATAAATCCTTGCTTAATGCTTGTGTGTAAATAATTGTGCCATCTTTCTTTTCTTTTTATTTTCATATTGAAGCTTATAAATTAAGGAAAACAGATTTAGAAGCATTCAGACCATGTATGATACACATTTGTTCTATTATGATATATACATATATAAAATAACAATCTTAATGGATCATGTGTGTGTGTGTGTGTGTGAGAGAGAGAGAGAGAGAGAGAGAGAGAGCTAATTTTTCATTTACCAGTGTTGAGTTGATTAACTAATAGAAAGTTTTTTTTTTCCAGCCTTGGTGCTTGCCGTATGGCGCGTGCATGTGCTAATCTTCGTCATGCTACCCAAAGCGGAAATCAACAAGGGTAAGAAAATATTCATTTCGTCAAAAATATGTTCTTTTTTTTCACAACAATATAATAACTAAATTGTTCTTAATATGCAACTTTGACAATGAATAATGCTACAACAAAATTGAGACCCCTAGAGCCCCCCATCTTCCCTCCTCTTTAACAGTAACCATGTTCAACAACTCAAAATATAAAATTATATACATTAAATAAATTAAATATAAATAATGTGTAACCTATAGGCTACATGCATATAATGATGTATGCTCCCTGGAAATTTCTTTCTCCCCCAATGTTTCAAAGTTCCAACAATTCTTCGCCCCCCTACCTTAAGTGTCTGACTGAATACCATATATCCAAAGGAATCCCTTAATTATATGCACAAATAAATAAAAAAAAAAAGAAATGTTGTGGGAAGTCTAGACTGTAGGAATTGCCAACAACAGATTTGGAATTTAAGTGGCACATGATAATCAACTCAACTGAATTGTCACCAAAATATGTTATAGAACCTCCTTATAGCTCTTTTAGCTTTTTTATTTTTTCATATGTCTTTGAATAACTGACCACATGTTTACTCAGTTTCTATTTTTCTTAAATAAGTTCATATCGAATAGTTGGTAGATAATTTAAGATAAAAGTTGATAAGAAGATTACATGCATGCATGTATCCAAATATAAACGACATTATCATAAAAAGATTTAAAAGCTAAAGCGATGATGAATTTATCAATTAAATTTCTTAAGGAAAATATTTTACACTAAAATAATAGATTGAAAAATTCTTTTCTTATATAAATTTCATATAGATTCATGTCGTTGGTCTTTAGTTGTAACATATAGTAATGTTTTCTCATGTCATTAATAACTTGGGAAATTCTACACAGTGTCCATGAGTTTTTTTTTTTTTGGAAAATTTTACGTTATGGACTGAGAGTTTTTTTTTTTTAAAAAAGTCTACAGGGCATCTTTGTGTTTTAGAAATACGTTGTACCTATCTATAACCTCTTGCCAATGGATTACGACGTCGGAATTTTTTTTTTCTTTATTTTTATTTTGAAGAGTTTCATGTAGAGTACCTTTTATATGGCTAATGATCATTTGTTATCAATATTGATGGATCAAAACCTAGGAATGAAAAAAAAAAACAAAAAAAAGTTTCTCAATCAAATTATATAAAACATTCATGGATGTTGGCTAGGTGCGAGAGGTGAAAGTTTAAAACAACTTTGGAGAGGATATAAATTTTGTTGGGAGGAGTATGTTAATGATTGGTAGGATTTTCAAGGAGAAGCGAACTATAACGAAAAAGGGCAGACGAATTTTGGATTAAATCTAGAAAGGTCATCTTCTTACTATTGTGTATAGCACCCCATAAAAAAGAAGAATTAATCCTCTTAATCACAGCCTGAGGAATGATGAAGATGGCTCCCCAGTAGGCTTGCACACCAAAGTTACTGAGTTTATAAGCTGAAGCCTTCCAGCATAACTCAAGAGACCATTAGCCCAATGTTGTATTCTTTTTCTCACACTGTGAAGAAGTGGCTGGCACATTGCAATTGTCACCCTAGTAGCAGATAGTAGGACTCCGAGGTATCTTAAAGGCATTTGCCCTTTAGTAAATCCAGTGAGCTGAAAGATCATTGCCTTAACATCATCTCTGACTCCCCCAAAGTAAATATTAGTTTTACTTGGGTTAGCCTTCAACCCTGACATGCTAGCAATATTGTTTAGGCAATCAACAATATGTTGTATAGCTGCCACATCACCTCTTCCAAAACTAAGAAGATCATCAGCAAAACAGAGGTGTGATAACTTAGCTCTCACACATCTGGGATGGTAGCTAAATCCACTCTTCTTACAAGCATTCCTGAGGCATCCTTGACAAGAATTCCATAGCCAATACAAACAAGAAGGGAGACATTGGGTCCCTTTGTCTGACACCTCGCTTACCAGAGAAAAACCCCTCATAAACTCCTTGGATATTGATAGTGAACTTCACATTTGTCAAACAGATCATAATCCAATTAACAAACACGTGTGGCAAACCATAATACTTCAAAATATTCTCAAGAAATCCCCAATTAAGGAAATCATAAGCTTTTCTAATATCAACTTTAATCATAGCCCTAGGAGAAATGTGAGCTCTACCATAGGGTTTTGTGAGTACATGGCAAGAAAAAAATTATAAAAAATACTCCTACCTCGCACAAAAGCTCCTTGCTCTGGGCCAACCACACAGGACACTGCAGTCTGCATTCTAGCTATTATTACCTTGGTGATAGTCTTGTAGAGGACATAGCAACATGCAATGGGCCTAAATTCCATAACTGAGGAGGGAGATTGGCATTTGGGAATAAGAGAGATCATAGTGGCGTCCACTTGCTTCAATAGAAGCCTGGTACTGAAAAATTCATGAATAGCATCAAGGATATCCCTACCAATAATACTCCAAGCACTTTTGAAAATTCCAGTTAAGTAACCGTCAAGGCCGAGTGCTTTATCTTCAGGAATGGAGAATAAAGCAGCATTGATTTCACCATCAGTAACAAGTTTGATAAGATCAAGAGCAATATCTTTAGTTAAGACTGGCCAGGGTAGCATTGGGAAGTATCAAACTAGTCAACTTGTTGGGTAGTACCAAATAAACTCTTGTAATAATCCATAAATGTTGTACACACTTCATCATCTCCATTTCCATAGATGCCATCTTTATCTCTAATTGTTGAAATTCTGCTGAAACCTTTTTCCTCTCTCACCGTAGCATGAAAGTGTGCAGTATTATCATCTCCAAGGTGAATATCATTTATTTTGGCTCTTTGAGCAAGTGAGCTCAAAAAGGCTTGTTGAAGTTTCCTGTAACGCATCAGTAGTTCCCTTTCTTGTGACAAAAGAGTGGTAGAGAGTGGATCAGCTTGAATTTGTTACTGTACTATTTTCAGTTCTTCTTCACATTCCTCAATCCTCTCAGGCAGATTTGTATACTTCTGGCCATGCAACTTCTTCAGTTCTTTTTTGAGAAATTTCAGTTTTTGAGTAACTCTAAACATCTTACACCCCTCAACATGTGTATCCCATACCCTCCTCACCAGAGGGATGAAATCAAGATCCTTTTACCAAGCATTCAAAAATTTGAATGGTTTGGGTTTAAGAGTGTGAGCAGTATGAATGTGTACAATTCCGGGGGAGTGGTCTGGTTCAGCAAAATGTGCATAAGTTTGAATGCCAGCTTGCATCCAAAATTTGTTAACCATGAGTCTATCCAACTTGCACCATACTCTAGATTGCGGTTGATGTTTATTTGTCCAGGTTAGGTGAGCTCCAGTAGATGGAAGATCAGTAATACAAGTAGCAGTAGCACAGTCAATAAATTCAGTCACTTCAGTCATGTTAGGAGGAGCTGCATTTAACCTTTCATCATTATTCATGGTGACATCAAAGTCACCCATAAGAAGCCAAGGAGTACCTAAAGGAGTCCAATGAATCATATCAGCTCATAAATCACTTCTAAGAAGACCTTCATTGTTAGCACAAACCATGGTGAGAGTGAACTGGAGACCATTTGTACCAACTAGACAATGCAGAGCTTGAGAAGTTTGGTGCAAGAGCCTGATGGAGACCTTGCATGGATCCCATCCTATCCATACTCTGCCATTAAAATGGGAATCATAGTTATTCAAAAAGAAAAATCTAGGAAACATCCTCTTAAAGACCTTATCAGCCTTGCCACTCTTTATTTTGGTTTCTAATAACCCAACAACATCAATATGATTCCTCCTAACAAACTGTCCAACCTCAACTTGTTTACAGGGGAAGTTGAGACCCCTAACGTTCCATGCTACTAACTTTATCAGGGAACATCAGAGGATCCACCTCCCTCATCCATTCCATTCCTTTCATCATCCAAAAAATATTCATTTGTCAGTTGGTTCAGCCAATGGAACCCAAACCCCAGTTTTTCGTTAATCAGTCTCATACCTCTCCTGGATTATGCCCTTCAGAGTGAAACACAATTTTCGCTCTTACTCTGAGTCTGGCAGGAATAGTTCTGAATTGCTCCTCTATCTCAACCTGATCAGCCTAGTTAGTGACTTGCTGCTTCTGTTTGCTATCAACTATATCAGTCCCCTGTATGGTCTGTGTAAGGGTTGTGGTGAGTCTTCCTTTCTAATAGAACCCTCTTGCTGCTTCTCAGTGTTCTGTTGATCCTCTCTTATCCCCTGAACCTCAGCTGACATGTCATTCTCCTTCTGCTTCCTTGTACAAAAATATGGTACCCACTCATAGTAAATAGGCTGATTCAACATGACTCCAAAAGGTGTGCAAATTCGCATAACAGTTTTCAACTCCTTGGTGACATCAATTTCCACTAAAACTCTTGCATATGAGATCCACTTTTTGTTTGCTGTACATTTGTCTGCAAACATTGGCTTCCCCAATTTACTTGCCAAATTTTACTCAAGGCCTTAGCAGACCAAAATTGAACATCAAGCCCATGAAAGTTTACCCAAACAGGCACCACAAGAACACCTTCCTTCTCAATACAAAAAGGAGTCCATGGTTTCAATAGGAAAGTTTTAGTCCCAACAGCCCACAGTCCTCCCCTCAAGATAGTGTCTCTCCATACTTTGAAACCTTACAAAATACCACCCACTACTATGATACAGAAGTTGTGGCTTGGCAACATGGCTCCATTGTTTCTCAATAGCAACCTGCACAGTAGCAAGCTTTGGGTTGCCTCCCATTACAAAGCCTTCCAAAAGTTCTTCCAGTAATCAACCTCATCAAGTATATCATCCATTTGAAACTGGATAAAATCCTCTCCAGCATATTCTGGGTAGTAATCGAGTGATAATCCCCCACTAGAATTCCTAATTTTAGCAAATAATCCCCTCCAGTTTGACTTATTCATTCTAGGGGCTCCTGTCCTCCTCAGAAGAGTGACTATTATCTGTATCACCCCCGTCATCCACACCAGGGTTCACCTCCATTGTAACCTCATTAACAATACCATTACCCATAGCACCCTTCCCCCCCATTATCAGCTACATTATTCACATCGACATTTGCTCAAAGCACCTCATCAGTGTTTTTCATTTCAAACAAAATTCCCAAATTCAATATGATCAAGTACGGGTGACTCAAGGTCATTTATAGCAGCATCAAAGTTCAAAACAGACATCGGACAATAATCACAAGAAACATCTACTAAGGTAGGATCGATAATTACGCATGCTGAATTTCATTGAGATGAAGAACTACCCTCCCCAGTCGCCATCGAGCTTGAACCAAGTTTCACAGTCACAATATCCTAAAATGTCAACACACAACTCTCCCTCTCTTTCTCATGGTGGTTAGACGGCGGTCGCCACCACGGCTTGCGTTGCCAGAGCTCAGCTCTCGACCCCCTACTTAATTGACATCTATTGGAAACAGTCACATGAGTATGATTTATTGCACTCCCATAATATATGATTGAAATATACTCCTATTCACCTAAAGGAAAAACATATATATGTTTCTGTTATACATTAGGTTGTATTCCTTTATGTACTCCTTCCCTCCGACATTTCCTTTCCTTTTGCATTCCCATCCCTTCTACATTCCATTTGTTTCACGTTTTGTTATTTTGTAATCCATTCAATTTTGTTTTGCAAAATTTGTTCCATTCTAAGTAGTTATTGAAATATATATTAAAATAGCTATATATAGACACCCACAATATAACATTTAAAATAGCCAGAAAAATTAAAGACCCTAATCTTACAAGACTAAGTTAGCTACTAGATTTCTAAATTTAAACCTCCTTCACTATTGAACATCACTTGCATAACAAAGTAATGAATTGAATGCAACTCTAAACAGTAATGACATAGCACCAGCCTTAATTATTATCCCTAGAGACAAATTAAAATTATGTAGATTATACAATAATACACTACAAGAAATATGTCTATTTCACAACAAAATTTCATAATGGGTCTAACATTTCATCACAAGTGTGATATATTTGCGACGGTTTTTTGTCATTTTGCTCATCATGGTTCTATTTATTATGCCTTGAAATGAAATTCTACAAATACAATTGTCCCTTTTAGGATGGGATCACGACCGAAAATTCCATCCCAAAAGGAGTTGTTGTGATTGTGGATTTCCACTTACTTCAAAGAATAACGAATAGACGCACGACGGAAAAAATGCCAAAATGACAAAATACCGTTGCCAATGTGACATTTGCAACAAGATTTTAGGCTCATCATTATATATAATTGTAAATAGATAGATATATAATTGAGCAAATTTCTTTCTCTTTTCCTGTAGAATAAAGCTACACATGTGAACACTGATTTTAAGTAAAACCCAATTTTTAAGGATTGGTAAGGAAATTGGTCAGGTTGTTGCCAACAGGGCACCCAAGAGTGCTCCTTAGTTAATACTTTTTTAAAAAAATAGAATAGTTCTTACAAAGGGGTGTCTTATTTATTTATTTTTTTTATTTTTTATGGCAAAAAAGAAATATCTCCATTAAATTAGCTTAGTCCCATTTTACAAACTATGCTCAAAAATTTAGTTACCCCCTCCGTTCTCCTAAAATCTTTACGTTTTGATTTTGCAAAGTCAAAGTTTTCAAACTTTAACAATTACTATGGGAAAAAGTATAAGGATTTACAAAGTAAAAATAATATTTTTAGATTCATCTTAAATGATATTTTCAAAATATCAAATTTTTATAAGTTTTCGAGTTTATATAAGTACAGTTATTCATGATTAAAGTATCGTCTCAAAGATCATGCAAAGTCCAAACGTAAAGATTTTAGTGAAACGGAGTATTACACAGGATGTCCCTTTACAGATACTGCAATTACCTAGTTTGTTTATAATCTTTTTTTATCCTTTCTTACATTTCCCCTTTGGTTTCTATGTTCTAGGTGTATCCAGGCCATGAATGAAATAAAGAATGAGTTTGAAAGGATACATGCCAGACTGGATGTAATTGTTCAGGTAGAGAATTACTTCTTTTTGTGCTTTCTTTGCCAGCATGCATGCATACAAAAGTTAGTCAGCTACTTCTTCCACCATAGGTATACTAGTAGCATTTAATTGATCTAAACCATTAAACTTTCTTTCTCCCTGAGCTATGAAATTGATAGTTAGTTATTCACCAATCATCTTAAATTTGTAGAGCATTATCTCAAAACTATTAATGTCAAAATCAAGCTAATCTAAGAAATACTCTCTCCATCCCATTAAGATGTTAGTCAAATCAAAAGTGGCTCTGAGAGATTAAGGAAAGGGAGTTTATGTGTCAATGCCAAATTGCCCTTACAAGTGTTTGATTATTATAATGAGATAGTAGTCGTTGGGTGGGTGGGGGGAACTATTATAATGGGAGGGGGTGGGTAGTGCGATATAAGCAAAAGGTAATTAAATATTTCACACAGTTTCCTTTGCTAAAATGATAAATGACGACATTTTTAGTGGGATAAACGTTTTTGGCATTTGACAACTTTATAGTACGGACGGAGGGAGTATCTACAATCCTAGAGAAAAATGTTGAATTTGATCAAAGTGCACCAAGAAAAGGTCTAGCAGCACCATTGTTATATGTTATCCATTCTGTTGGAGGTGGTTTTCTTTTCACCACCTGTTAGTGCACATTTTGTTGGAGTAATATATAGTGTTATTTTGGCTATTCTTAGCATAACTAAAAACTCGGTGAAGTTGAATGCTTATAAGGATAGCTTGTCCATACTAGCTGTGAAGTTTGAAGCTGAAAATTGAAGTTAGAAACAATCACAAAAACCGTTTAGTAGTCAACAATTGAAAAACTAGTTGAGATTGCCAAACAAAGCCTGTAAAACATATGGTATGTTTGGTAATTCTGAGATATCACGCCGAATATGCATAGGGGAGTCTTGCCTTGAAAACCATATCCAAATAAGTAGCTTGTGGAAATGAAATGTACTTCACTTAAGTATATTGATTACTATTCTGAAACATGGGTATAAGTGATAATAATCGATACAATTGATGAAAAAAAAATGGTCTTCATAGTTAGATGCATTAGATTGAATACTTGAGAAAGATTCTAGACATCATATGCAACAGTTTGTGCTAAAATCACATGCATTTTCTTAGGGGAGATTTGGCCTAACTTTTAGGATTTGAACTTCTCCTTCATAAATTTATCTAACCTTGTCTTTTCCTCCTTCACTTCCTTCGCCCTACAAGCTTATAAGTAGCCAGAATGTAAATAGATATTAAGGCTCTATTTTTAG
The DNA here is from genome assembly GCA_030267885.1 of Mesembryanthemum crystallinum. Taxonomy (NCBI): domain Eukaryota; kingdom Viridiplantae; phylum Streptophyta; class Magnoliopsida; order Caryophyllales; family Aizoaceae; genus Mesembryanthemum; species Mesembryanthemum crystallinum. Next base: position 8,686 of record BSSO01002117.1, on the reverse strand, counting down.
TTTATATTTTCTAGTCCCATTTTGGCTTCTTGGAAGCTCTTGGGGAAGAGAAGATAAGGAGGGCGGAAGAGGGGAAGAGAGATTTGTGAAGGAAAAACTCGAAATCTTGAAAGTTTTGCCAAATGGCTTGTTATTATCGAATTATATACCTGTTTTGTGCTTAAAACACCTGTTTTTACTAGATAAAGCTCTCACTTGGTGATCAATCTGTCAAATGCAGCTAGAAAGACAAATCATTTCTCTGTGAGGCGCACTGATTGTGGGAGAATGCGCGCTTTCTTGATCTCTTGTTTCACAACAGCAAGTTTTGCTGCATTCAGAGAAGGCAAAATTCAGTTTAATGTCAGTCACATTGTTAGCTCAAAAGATTGGAAAAGCTTTAGAGCTATTGTGCTTTCTGATTCCTTCTAGTACTTTTGCTACAAGCTGAATGAATGCCAAATACTATCTAATGCAGTCAAATTGTTGGTGAAATACTGGGAATGCTTTGAATCTTTTCTGTTTTTCGCAGCAGTTGAACTCTGCTATTTATTATCAGAAATATTTGGATTGTAATAAAATAAAGACTATGATTTCATGATGTTTTGGCATGCTTGCTCTGTTGAAAAGCAGATCATTTTATGTTCTGTTTTTTATTTGCTGGGGGATTGGATGGCTGGGGTTGGACGACATCTGGTACTCTTACTGAAAACCTATTGCTGTGCAAGAAAATGGGAGAAAAGTGGGTTTTAGCAACAGGTTACATATTCTGAAGATACCCCAGATTTTATATTCCGAGCATGATAAGGTTTGGATCAATGATGAACGGATTATCCAAAAAGTGATTGTAGGGAAGTTGATCCTCTGCTGGCAAGGCGATGGTTTGGTATATTTACAGCACGTTTTGACTTGGGGTATGTTGCAACAGATTGGTAAAGCACTGGTTACTATCTGTTTGCTCGTAACTGATGAAATTACATAGACTGCGGCTTATTACTGCTGTGGGTTGCTGGCCTAACCCCCAGTGTCAGGGCATCCACCCTGTGAATTGTTGGGGATTTCCCATTAATTGTGGTTTAAGGGTTGATAAGAACGAAGTGTCGCATGAACGGTGCATGGAGTAGCATTAACTGTGTACACATTAAGGGAAAATACAGTGAGGATACACGGTCCTATACACGAACTGTGTATACCACTGCTGGATAGTGTATGGGCTACAAGTTTTGCATGTGCAATACAAGGTCCTATACATAGACAATGTATGTCTTGGTGTGACCATAATATGGTTTTCAGCAATTTGCGGTTTAATTCCAGAGTTAGTTACTTCGATAAACCTTTTCATATGGTTTGTAATTGTCATGTGGGATACAATGAGTCACAAAATACTGCAAAGCACATGAAGAGACTCATAGGTTCTAGTATCTCATGATAAGTGAAAGGGTATGCCTTTTCTTGAAGGCGCATGAACAATTCTATAAATAGATCACTCTCTTCAATTGGTTGGCGTGTGATTCATATGCAACTTCTCTAACCCCAAAGCCTGTCATCTCTGTCTTCTCCTTGGTGCTCTTGGGGCTTAGTGCCGTTAAGTGCAAGATGCCACTTTGGCATTTGCTTTGTGGCTCAATGTTCGATTTGGGTATCCCAAATGCACCCATATTGGGACAAATCAAGACATTAGAACAGCGCTAAGTGTGTCTCAAGGCTATAAATATCGTGTTTGTACCACTATAATAGCAGTCCCAAAATAATCCACCAACGGAGATCTCTCTTGCTAAGCCTGGGTTCCTTGTTATGTGCTTAGAATGAATACAGACCATAATAGTGATAACTGATAACTGATGACAGATATTCAGAGATAATGTACTCATTGTTGGTCTTTCAGTGAAGAGCTTACTTGCTGGTTCAACTAGCCAAGGCAGTCCTTACTCTGTTTACGTACATCTTGACCACCCTAGGTCCTGTTAATAAAGTGCAGAAATTAGCTTACCCGTATACAAAAATGTTGGAGTGCCGCCAGTGGCGGATCCAGGATCATTTTTGGTTGGGGACAGGCTAAAAAAAAAAAAAATAATAAAATAAAATAAAAAATAAAAAATTGCACATCAAATGCACAATTAAAAAAACTTTGAATTTGGCCTTGTAATATTTTCATCTTTCATGAGGCCACTTTAATTCTAATAATTCACAAACAAATGTACAATTGTATAATTTAAAATTTTCAACTAATTCAACAATTCAAGAACAATCTATTCAATATATAAAGTTTCAATAACTTCAATACCTTTTTTTTCAGCTAATTGAGTAATAACTGAACCATTAAAAAATCAATTCTAAAAACCCTAAAAGCTAACAAATTGACACTTGCATAACTAAACCAAATACACATGTCCCAACTGGCTAACCTGACAAATTGTAAAGTTAAACTGATGTAAAACTGAATTGAAATAAGAGTGACAAGAATTTGCCACTTACTCACGGAAAAGGAATAACTGTGTCTTGAATATTACAGGTATTTTGTTTTTACTGCTCCGTTTGAAGCAAGCATATTGGATCAGACTGAGTTTTCGGATCCTCCCATCACATGGCGCCGCAGATTTGCTCAAAAACGAGTGTCAGAAGGTTCATCCGCCATTCTGCTGATACATCTGATGTTTGAGCACGCAAAATTATTTTCAAAACTTCTTCGCTATCCCAAACTATGACAATACCAACGACAAACAGATGCTTAGGATATATTATCTGCTTTATTTATGTACTCCATAATAAACTAGTCGAGTTCACTAAATTGCATTTTGCATAAAACATTTTCATGTTTCATTTCTTTGGATTCGATGCTCAGGAAAAACATCAGCAGTTGTGATTAAGTAGCGGCTAGAAATTGAACTGAGATTGGACGAAAACATCCAGCTATTTTCCAACCAAAAAAAAAAAACCTCCTCCAATTTTTCATCTCTGGCATTGTTATTCAATTTGTTCACCGTGCCAGCTTAAACCCCCCATGTTTCCTTCCACGCTCCATTTACTGAGCCGTAACTTAATTCAGTCTTACACGAAAGCTGATACCAACGAGTTTCGAACCTGAGGTGACCATCGAAAACATTAAAATGAAAACTAGGCAACATCCACAATTTGGGAGAATCAACATTTTAACACGAATCATATGAAATATTTCCAACCATGGAAAAAGAATGAAAAAATATTTCAAATGAAAGGGCTAAAGTATATTGTGAGATTGAGATTTAATATGGTCGTGGTTAGTCAAGCACCCTAATAACCGAGCTAAAGCCTACTCTTGATAGTCACGCAAATTAAACTTGAAATACCAAAAGGTAATTGCACCAATAGTAAACAAGTCAGAACACGTACGCTAGATAGGGGTTCAAACCTCTTAGGGGTTATTATTGGGATCGTCGAGGCCCTACTTTATTAGATGCCCTTTAGCCACCCAAAACAAAGGAAGTTACTTTGCAGCTATAAAATCACACTTGCGTTTTAGTCATAAACAACTGTATGATAACTGGCAAGAGTCAGCTTCACGACCAAATTAACTACATGCAAGAGTCAGCTTCACAACTAAATTGAGATTAACGACATGCAAGAGTCAGCTTCACAACTAAATTGAGATTAACTACACAAATTGAGCAACACAAATGGTAATGTAAAAAGCAAATTTTTTTTTTTTTTCTTTGATACGAAAATAGAATCACAGATGTACCAGTACCCACACTTATTCACGTCATATACCACCAAAAGCAACCACGTTGAAGTCGCTGCTTACAGATCTAGGCAAAGTTCTATTGATATTGAAGTTTACAGTTAAACATGGTGTCACTCCTGTCAACATATGTGGAAATAATATATATGACATCAAGGAGCAGCAACAGCTTCTGCTGGCTTGGTCTCTGCCTCTACTGGCTTGGTTTCTGCTTCTGCTGGCTTTGTTTCCCCTTCTTCTGCTGGCTTGGTTTCAGATGCAACTGGGGCTGTCTCTTCCCAGAATGAAGTCTTCTTGCCGGTTTTTGAGACAGTTTGCAGAACAGCTTCAGGCTGTACATTACCATTCACGGTCACTTTCTGCTGTTCCATGTTTATGTCATAAGATTCAACCCCTGTAAAATTATCATAGTAAGTCCTATTACTTGACATCAGAATAAATCAGATACATTATGTGTAACAAATGTTGATAATTAGAGAATCAGATAGTATAATGTCACAGCACCCCACAAATTCAAAGCAAGGACAGGCAAATTACTGAAATTTACTACATATGTCAGACTATTTCTTGTTTTACATCTACAATCACGAGAGAAAGCCTGGCAGGGGCTATGTTGCTGTAACAATGCTTGGAAAAGCTCATGAAGCCATTCTAGTTCTGAAGCCCACAATGTGTACAATGAAAAGGCAGAAAAAAAGGTGTATAGGTTTGAGCAACCCCCTCCTATATTAGGGCCCACTCTCCTAATCAAACACCCGTAATTGAAGATAAGTGTCTTCTCTTGAAAATGTTTTCCGTGAGTACTTCTCCAAAATGAACAAAAAAATTAAGAGAAAAAAACAAATCTTTTCATCCAATTAAAAAAAGAGATCTTGTTAACTGAATGGGATGAATTATGGCAGTTCAACAGCATAATAGAACAACCACACAAATTTTTCGTCAAAGAGCATGGTAGCTGCTCATAGAAAGCAAGACAAGCATGTGGAAGCCATCATCCACACTTGTTTAACTGGTGGGATGGGATACCTTGACAAATTAGCCGTAAAATCTAACGTACAAAACATCCAGACACAAGAAAAATTCATAAGAAGCAAATTATCTGTTCAAAATTCCAGTTTCTTTATTTTTAGGAGCCTTGACAAGATCTTTTTTGGGGTAGAGGAAGCACTAGATGGCTAAAGATATATACAACAGGTAACAGGAGATACTAAGACAAGCTATTCAGTATGCCAATTGTTGCAAGATCTTGTGTTTCTATAGTGAATAACTTGTCCACCAAATTAGTCAGTTTACATCGTCAGCTCTTGTATTTAAGTGCTCATTTTCTACTGCAGTACAACCTAAGGTGCTAGTGCCACCTAGATAAAAGTAAAGATACCATGGTTGACGGCTTGCACACATGTGCCCCAGTCAAAAATGAAGACATTCACATGCTCATATTTTCTGATACCGTCACCAATTGTGGAAGATGAAACAGCTTAGATAAGCATAGAGACAGAGAACAATACATGTAAATTATCATGTCAAGACTAGCTAAGCATATACATCACAAGACAGGCTAAGCATTTATAGAAGATCCCAAGTTGTAAACTCCAAGACCGTAAGCCTTAATCTCAAACATGATCCCATTCAGCACTTTGTAGATCATGCCAAAGGGTGAGGTATTTACAGGTAGAACATAATAAAATAAAAGCACGGGGAAGACAATGAAAAGCTTAACAGGAGGCAACAAACCTTCCATTTTCCCTAGAACACGATTAACTGCCCCTACGCAGCCTTGGCATGACATGGCAACCTTGAGAACAACAGTCTGCATTCCACCAAAACACAAGTTAGATGCGCACACAAAGACATTGCTAAGTTTGAGGGGAGGAATTACATTGAAGCAGTTAAGATCAACAACAATGGTTTACAAGTCATTCTAAAGCTAAAATCTGACTCATACCAAGTAAATAACTAAAAAGTGATACAAAACACAAATTTTTGGTAGTTTCTTTTGCCAAGGAACTGTATCAGACATGGGTACCTAAAATAAAGATCTTGTGTAACAATGAATGTGATATAAATGAAAGCCTATTAGTCTGCCATGAGAAGAACTTCTCTACTGAGTCTCAATGCATAGAAATCACAGAAAACAAAATTAAAAAAGCCAAAATAAACAAAAAAAAAATTAAAAAAGGAAAAAATTCCAATTGGGTGCTCTAAGGTTTGATGTAATACTTTTTAGGTGGTAGCATTTTTAGTATTCCCATTAAGGTGCCATCACGTTTGGGAAAAAGTTTTCACTTAGGTTCCACTAGTTGGTTTCGTTTAATAATCCGCTACTTTATTGATGTTAAGGTTATTGCCTTTACAATGCATCACTGAGGGAGTGTTCATTTCATCGTTCTTAACCTGCAATCAATTTAATTTAGTGCAATTCCGCAACTTACTTTTTTTCACTCACATATGGCATTTGAAGCTTAAAAATGGATTATAAGCAATGTAATCCAATGAATAGGTAAATGGTAATCAAAATTAGTTCTAACGAATGGCCATTCTTAAATTAGCATAGTCTGCAAAAGTAAGTGATTAGAAAAAGCAGTTTAATATTTTGTCTTGGGAATCCAATTTATTTCCATCTTTCTCCACATTAAATGATTATCCCAAATCCAATGTCAAGAGGGGGCATCAAAAGACTATATACTCTAATTCAAACTGATGGTAGCGTCGTGCATAATCATATGAACCTAATAGGAATTCTTCCCTCTGCCATTACAGCTGAAATTAAGCCCCATATCTATCTTACTCAACTATTCATATCAACTCAGTTTCTCTTGTTAAGGTAATCTACACTTTGATCTAGACCTGGACTCTTGACATTTCATTTTGACCTGAAGCAAGTAATTTTCTTTTTGAAAATGGCCAAGTCTGTATTTCGTGCCGAATCTAGCAACAAACCAGCAGAATTTGAGGACTACACAACAGACTGGTACTACGAAAACCCGTACACACATACATATACAATCAAACCACAAATTGGGGCGTTGTGGGAGAGAGAAACTAGCAATGAAACAACAATAAAGTCGAATACCCAAAAGGGTAGGATGAGCCAGGGTAAACAACAATTGTGGGTAAGAGTTTGTATTGGTCAGTTATTACGCCCATAGCTAAAAATCAAACTAGGATAAACATCAAAAGTCTAAATAATTATCTCACTCAGATCGTTTTTGTTGCAAAATTAGTGGGTCAATCTAAATGAATTTCCCCACAAATTGTAGGGCAAGCTATGTTATATTATGGTATACAATACAGAAGTTCGGCCACAGAAAGAACTCAAAACATAAATCAAATCAATTTGGAAATTAGGTAGCTAACAACAGCAACAAATACTACAAAGAATTTCTCAGAAAGAACAAGCATATATTCAGATAAAATTGCGAAAAACAAGAACAAAACAAAGGGGGAAATTGAGGGGGAAAAAGTGAACAATTTGTGGGTTACCTGAGACATGGCGATGGGATTGAATTAGATGATGGTGATTTGAACGCGAAATTGTTGAAAGAGGAAGCGAAAAACAGAGCAAAGAATGAGAGAGATGATGATTTTGGTTGGGGTTTAGTTAATGGGAGAGGGTGAATGAATGAATATATAAGGGTTGAAACTTGAAAGGTGAGAGAGAGAGAGAATTGGGTTGGGTTGGTCTGATGTGATGGGGGGGTTGTCAATGTAATGGTTGACCTCACCCAACTTCGCGTAACGTATAAGCGCGCCTCATTATGCTTTCCCTTCCAACTCCCACATACTTTTCTTTTTTCTTTTTCTTTTTTTTTTTGTTTTCTTTTTTCTTTTTTGTTTTTTGTTTTTTGTTTTTTGTTTTTTGTTTTTTTTGGTGACGCACGATAAGGAAGTTTATTTTCCGTCTAAAAGTGAGTATATATTTTATTTTATTTTTGATAGAGAGTACAATAAAGTTTCTGGAATTATTATTTCTAAAAATGATGTGATTTTTACCAGTCAAGCACTATATTGTTAAGGATTCATTTTAAACAATATTCATTCCGAAATGATTATGCCAAATTGTTATTTTTTCTATAATTATACTTGGGATCTTTAGTGTACACCGAAAGTATTTTTATTTTGATGTTTTGGCATGGATAGTTTATTTTTGACATATTTCCTATTTATCATTGAATATATGCAAAAATGATAAGTGATTTTCTCGAGGATTTTTGCCTTAGAATTTTTTATGTATAGGCTTTCTTTTAGGTAACTTTTTTTTTCTTTTTTAAAGGCTTCTTTGAGGGATATTTTCCTATTCATGTCTTTGAAAAACCTATCATTTATTTTGACCTTATATTGCTCACTTCATTTTCATGAGATAATATTCAATCTCCTTTAAGCTTAATTATATTTCTATTTAGTTTAATTTAAGGAAAAATATCAGTGAGGTAACTTGAGGTTTTAATTAATATCCTGAGGTTTCAATAATATCAATGAGGTACCCTAGAATTAACCTTAATTTTAATGAAGTACCTTCTCACCAGATTACGGTCATAATCCGGTGATCAGAAATATAGAATGACTATACTACCCTTGAAATAATTTTTTAAAAAAATTATAAATTGTTGATTTTACTATAAGAAAATAAAAAGTAAAAGAAAATCATAAAAAAGAATAACCTATGAGATGGAGTAACCTTTAAAAATTCCACCATTTGATACTCAGGATTGTCATGTAAAAACATGACTATGACGATACAATTTTTTTTTTTATAGTAAATCACCAATTTATAATTTTATAGAAATTATTTCAAGGGTATTATGGTCATTTTATGTTTTCGGTCATCGGATTATGACCGGATCCGGTGAGAAGGTACCTCATTGAATTTAAATTCAATTCTATAGTACCTCACTGATATTGTTGAAATCTCAGGGAACCTCACCGATATTATTTGAAACCTCAGGTTACCTCACTGATATTTTCCCATAATTTTTTTTTTTTTTTTTT